>LPNX010865104.1:97668-139884 GCA_001517045.1 Pseudotsuga menziesii
GAAAGTTATAGGAATAGTAAATTCTGATATTTAACAATTATTAAATTTTCAAGAAATAGTAAGGAAAAAAGGGATAAGAAAATATTATCTCAGTGAGCTCAAGCATGTTCACTAAACCACTAGGATGATGAGGTTGTGTAACAACACACACATAACTTCCTGAAACTTAGCACTCAATAAAAGACAAAACTCAACAATTTCACTTTAGCTATCCCCTCATCAAATTCCTTGTGTGCCTGACCTTTCAGTTTGTAGCAGTCACAAGGTTCATTCACTTGGAATAGAATGTAGTGAGCCCCCTGCTCAATTCGATGGTATTTATAATATTGCCTAGATCTTTGGGTTAGTTTTGAAACTAAATGACCCACCTTCTCAGTTCCTCCTCTCAGGGAACATGACCACAATTTTAGGGATTTTGCTTCCTGCAACAGCTAGAAAGTGAAATGCTAGTGCTGCCACTTGTTATTCAACCTTTTACAACTGCTCATTCCTCCTAGTTGTTCAGTGAACACTCTTTCAACAGTCTCCTTTAGATGGGTGTCTCTCCATTTAATTATTTAAATAAAATAAATATTCAATTACAGTCATCATTGACCAACTTGGTCATAAAAAGTTTACAATTATTTTAAACATAATGTTTTCTCATATCAATAAAAATATTTATTTTTTAGTTCTAGGTGGGTGACAAACACCACCCCTTAAGTTCAACATCGTCCTTGATGTTGATTAAGTTTATTCTGAGTCTTCCTAGAATAGATCTGGATATGTCTACCACATATGACTCTCCAATTCCCAATTTGCTTCATCTGGACTGAGGTGTTTCCATTGCACCTTTACCTGTCTAATGGTGAGATTCTGGAGAAAAATTTCACTCCTGTCAAGAATACAGTCCGGTTCCACCTAAAAATACCCTTTGGGTTCTATCTAAATAACACTCCATTCAATCACATGAGTAGCATCATGCACATACGTTTTTAATATGGAAATATGAAATAAATTATGTATTCTAATATTAGGTGGCAAATCTAACTGATATTCCACTGGCCCAACTCTTTCCAATATTTTGATGGTCCACAATACCTGGGTGTTAATTTAGCACAACTCCCCAAATGAAAGGATCTCTTTATGGGTTTTACCTTGACAAATACATGCTCACCTACTTGGAATTCTTTCCGAGCTCTTTTAAGGTCTGCATGACTCTTTTGTCTGTCCTGAGCAGTTTTCAAATTAATTTGTACATGTTTCACTATTAGTTCTAGTTATTTTAACAAGTCAGGTCCTAACATCAATATTTCAACTGGATTACTCCATGAAATGGGTGTATTACATTTCCTACCATGCAATATTTCAAAACGACTAAGTTTAGTTGAAGCTTGATAATGATTATTATACGCAAATTCAACTAAGTGCAAATAATGTTCCCATTTCTTGGGATAGTCTCTAACATACATTCATAACATGTATTCTAGAACTTGATTAACTCTTTCTGTTTGTCCATCCATTTGCGGATGATAACCAGTATTGAAATTCAGTTTTGTATCTAGTCCTTTAAACAATGACTTCCAAAAATTGCCAGTAAACTTAGGATCTCGGTTAGAAATTATTACCTTTGGAATCCCGTGCAACCAAAAAATTTCCTTCATAAAGATGTCAGCAATGTTAGCAGCCTTATGAGTTGTCTTAACATGTATAAAGTGTGTTTCCTTGCTTAGTTTGCCTACCACTACCATTATAGAATCATTTTGTTTTTTATTTTTAGGAAATCTAGTTATAATCAAGACTGATAACGTCCCATTTCCAATTTGGAATTGGAAGTGGTTGCAAAAGACCTGCTGGGTGTTGATGCTCAGCTTTAACTTGTTGACATTCTATACACCTAGCTATATATTCATCAACTTTGTTGTTCATATTAGGCCAAAAATACTCTTTTCTTAACATTGTTATGATCTTTTGATAACCCGAGTGTCTGGAACAAGGAATTTTATGTACTTCATTTAAAATCAGCAATTTAATTTCTGGTATGTTAGGTACATAAAGTCTTTTTTTGTACAACATTAATCCTTTTTCATTTAAACGGTAATCTATCATTAAATTTTTAGATTTATTATCAGTTACTTTTTCTCTTAGATTTTGGTATTCCTTATCCATTTTTATCCCTCCTTCCAATTTATCATCTAATTATGTTTTATAACTGCTAATGAAAACTATAAAATTCATTATTGCATTTCTGCTTAAGGAATCAGCCACTTTGTTTTCCTTTCCTTTGATGTGTTTGATCTCAAAATCATATTCTCTAAGGAAAGCTAACCATCTAGCTTGCCTTGCGTTCAGATTTTGTTGATCAAACAAATATTTCAAGATTATGTTATCAGACATTAACAAAATTCTTTTACCAATTAAATGATGGTGCCACATTTTTAGAGCATGAATTATGGCATCCGGCTCTAAATCATATGTTGCATAGTTCTTTTCATGTGTTTTTAGCTTCTCTGATTCATAAGCGATTACGTGACCTTCCTTTGTTAGTACTCCACCCAAACCTTCATTGCATGCAACAGTGCACACAATGAAATCCTTGTCTGGATCTGCTATTTTTAGTATAGTTGCAGTAGTTAATAATTCTTTTAATTTATTAAAACTTTCTTAACACTTTTGATCATAGAAATATCTTTTTCCCTTTTTCTGCAAGGATGTTATGGGATTCGCGATCTTCAAGAATCCTTCTATTAATTTGTGGTAATAACCCGTAATCCCCATGAAATATCATACATCCATTACATATTTGGGAACATTCTATCCCATTATTTCTTTTATCTTGTCCGGGTCTACTGATATTCCTTCTTTGGATATCACGTGACCTAGATACTATATTTTATCTTTGTAGAATTCACATTTACTGAATTTAGCATATAGTTTATGTTCTCTTAAAACCTGTAGTATTATCTACAAGTGTTCATCATGTTCCTCTTTTGTTTTCAAATAAATTAATATGTCATTTATGAAGATGACTACAAATTTATCTAAGTATTTTCTTAAGACAATGTTCATTAAACACATAAAAGTTGTTGGAGCATTTGTTATCCCAAAGGGAATAACCACAAACTCATAGTGCCTGTATCGAGTCCTGAAAGCAGTTTTAAAAATATCTCCATCTTTAATTATGAATTGATGATATCTAGATCTCAAGTCTATCTTTGAAAATATTGTTGCTCCGTGTATCTGATCAAACAGATCATCGATGCGGGGAAAAGGATATCTATTTTTAATTGTCATTTTTTTTAGTTGACGGTAGTCTATACATAGACGTAAAGTACTGCCTTTCTTTTTAACGAATAATACAGGTGCTCTCCAAGGGGATACACTTGGTCTTACATCATTCTTGTCCATCAGTTCTTGTAGTTGCAATTTTAATCCATTAAGTTCTAAAATGTTCATTCGATAAAGAGCCTTTGAATTTGGTACATCTCATGGTACTAACTCAATAGTAAAATACAGATATCTCTTTGGAGGTAATCCTTGAATTTCTTCCAGGAAAACATCTGAGAAATCTTGTAAGATTGGAATATCATATAATTTCAGCTTATCTTCTTTATCCATGTGTTCGGTATTTATTATATGTACAGTAAAAAATTTACAACATTTTTCATTTGTAAGGTTGAGATTGTCTAACATAAACTTTCCTAGGTATCCCTTTGACTGTAATTCTTTCTCCTTTATCATTTAAACAAGTAAATGTTTTCTAAAAACAATTTAAAACTACTTGGCGTCTTTCCATCCAATCCATACCTATTAAAACATCATAAGACCCTAATGGAAATACATTTAACTTTACTTGAGTTTTAAACTGACTCATAAACATTTCGCAACTTTCAACAGAATTAACTACTTTTCTTTTGGTTCTTGTAGCTAACTGAACCAACCAAGACTTTTCAAAAAATTTCAAAGATAAATTTCATTTTTCTTCTATGCTAGGTGACACATAGATTAAAATAGCACCTGGGTCAATCAAAATAGAAACAAGATGGTTTTGTATCATGCCTTGTACTTCCACCATGGAGGTTTGATGATCATCTTGTCGATTCTTCGAGGATGCATTAATTATGGGCATTTCATTTGCTAAATCACCAGTTGTTTCTTCCTCTTGAATGGTATGCACATTGTTGTAGTTTCTCCTTGTGTTCTTACCGTCCTTTTAATAGTGAGATCCCTGACATTCCAAACACTTTGCAGGTTCTTTTTGTTCATTTTTTAACATAATTATTAGGCATGCCTCTTCCTCTTGTTGATGTAATGTTTTGTTGTGTTTTACCTTTAAAATCTATTCCTTGATGATTCGTCTTAGAAAAATTCCAATAATTATTTCCAAAACTTTTATAAGGCTAAAAACCTTTTCTCTTTTGATCAGAGTTACTTGCTCTCTTATTCTTCCAGCTAGGTATGTTATCTCTCTTTTTACTTTGTTCATAATAGAAATTAGTTTTCATCATTACCTCTTCAAGAGTCTTTGGATTATCAAATTCAATTATGTCCTTGAAGCTAGTAGGAATACAACTTAGAAACCTTTGTATCTTACTCTTTTCGTCAATTATATATGGTACATATCTTAATAAACTTAGAAATTTACTACTTAACTCTTTCCTTGACATTGAACCTAGTTTAAGTTCATAAAACAATTTAGCTCTTTCGTCATAATACTGTTCAGATAAGAATTTCCTTTTAAAGTGTTTTTTAAAGACTCTCCAAGTTAAGTATTTTTATTTAAGGTTTTTTACTCTTTTTATGTCTTGCCACCAGATATCAACCTTTCCGGTTATGTTGTAGATAGCCATCCGAGATTTCAGTATATCGGAGTAGTTATAAATCTGAAAGTATTTTTTCATACCCAATAGCCAAGCCTCGGCTTATTCACCTTTTTCTACTTCTCCATTAAACGTAGGAGGCTTCATCTTTTTAAATTCTCCTGAAATATCTTCATATGGTTTATACTTCCTCTTTCTAGGCCCTCTATCGCTTTCACTACTTTCACTGGTGTAATTATACCTTTCTTTGTGAGACCTTACTTTAACTCATGGATAATTTCAGGGGCTATATATAGCCCATGGGCTATATTAAGGGGGTTACAAAATTTTAGTGGGCTATTTTCTTATATAAAAAGGGTTTTTTTCAACTAAAATATATTCGTCCAATATTTATTAGGAAAAAAATAAATCCAAAATGAAAAAAAATATTTTCTCCCTAGCAAAATATCCCTCCAGTCTATCTTTCGCCCCCAATTTATAGAGAGAATCTAGTGAAAACACTCTTTTGCCCCCAAATTTCAATAATGGAGGCTCTCAAGGGTTTTTTTCCCCTCAATTTTCCTTGTAATCTAGGCATATGGTTGCACTTTCCAATATTTTTAGCCAATTTCATGGGATACCTTCTTTCATCCCTTGATTTCCTGTATTGGAGGGAAAATAAGAGGTTATATTTTTCTATATAAAGGTACAATGATTCATGGTTCACCCACATTGGATTGTTCTTTTAGGGTGAAGTTTTTGTTTTTGGAAATTCCACTTTTCATTCTTATTTTTCTCGGCATTTTAATCTTCAGACAACATCTCCATTGTTGAAAGCTCAAGTCTTGAAGGGGCATGCAACACATGTAATTTATTAGAGAATACAAACTCACATCACACTTTTCATCCAATAATTAACATGGTATGCTTTTTATCCACAGTTACAATAGATTATTATATTGTAAATTTACCTTTTATCATGCTTTTTATCATGGATGTTTTTTTAGGACTATTGAATTCTAGGGAACTCTTGATTCTTAATGATCATCCATTGTTACTAGGGTTGTATTCTATACTAGGAGTATTGGTTTTGTGAAAGTGTTATAGAGCTCAAGATATATGATTTATTTTATTCCTTGTCATGTTTAAACTATCGACTAAGGTTTATATGTTACTAGTGGATTCTACTCTTGATGGAGAGATGCCACATGGTTTTTTATATATTCAAATTGAATTTGACCCAGTTGTTTAAAATGTGATTTTATTAGGATCTTGATATACAATTATTATTGGATATAAGGTGCTAATGAGAGTTATATGTTCATATTTTATGTTTGTTATTGTTGATGTTTGGGATGTTTGTAATATAAATGAATCCACACTTATTATAATGACGAGGATACATTGGAATGGTCATTATTTTGGCTGTATTCTAGTAGAGTTGTCCAAAGTGTACTGGTATATTCTTTTATTTGTATTGAAAATTTTGTGACTGGTAGATTTTTTATCTGTATTGTAAATTTTGTCAATTTTTTTTGTGACCTAAATTTGTTGGGTTCGGTACTTGTTTTACAATATTTTGTTTTTTGTAAGGGTCATTTAAAAGTAAAATGTTTTTTGGTGATTTTTTTTTATGTGTAATTGCTATCATCATCCATAAATGGCTCTAGTTATGAATGATAAATATGTGATTTAGTTGGAACACACTATTTCATTTCCATCATGTATGTATATAATATGTACATGACATGTTTGACCTGAGATGTAGACATTATGTTATTTGATATCTAGTCTTTTGCATTCAATGAGGGTGATAAAACAATTTTACCACATTTTGCATGCTTTTAAAATTTTCAAGGACATGGATACAAACAACTCCTTAGTTTACTTGAGAAAAAAGTAGTCTTTAACAAAGTAGCTCTAATGATATGTGTGATGATGAAGTAATGTTCTTTCTATTCTTTTTATTGTGTGTTCTTATTTCTAATAACCATTGCAAGTTTATAACTAAATCTAAAAATTCTAAATCAAATGACATAATTCATATTTTGGTTGTCAACAAAATAAAGGAAAAAGTGGCATTCGTACCTATAAACAGATAAGTAGGTTATTTTTTTCTTAAAGGGTAGCTTAAAAATGAGAGATTTGGAAAATAACCTAATTAGGAATTCATACACTATATTAAGGTTGTGGGTCTCGATAATACTCCACATTGTAATAATGGTTCATGTGTGCCATAATCACTCCACAGTGTAAAGTGTTCAATTATATCAATGCGTCCGTATGTCAATATTTGTGTCCCCACATGTCCATTGGACCATTAAAGGACAAGATAAAAAGTGGAGTCCCCACTTTCCCTGAATATAGTTAGTGTAGTTGTGTTTCACCAACACCTCCAGTTGTGAGTGAGCCAATACTGCTTATGAAATGTATAAAGAAATCTTTCCTCTCCTCATTCATGCATTTGTTCATTTGAGGATCTAGGAGTTAAGAGATTCAAGATCTCTCATATGTTATTCTATTGTGCTACCTTAGTAATTTGAATAATTAAAAGTAGAGTATTCCTAGCAAAAGATTCACCAAGACATTACAAGATTTTATCATTTGATAAAATATTTGCCAAGTTTTTACAATATTTTATAACTCAGTGAAATATTCGCCAAGATTTTACATTATCTTATAATTTAGTGAAATGTTTTCCAATATTTTACAAGATTTTATAATAGAACGAAATATTAGCCAAAAAATTGTATATACATATTATATTATTGATAAAATAATTTTCAATTTTTCCTATATATTAGGGAGATTTGCCCATTTATTATACATATACATTTTAGGGGTGTTCTTAAAATTATATCTTCTTTAACTCCTGAAGAATATTTACTTTCACTATCAGAAAATTTTAGTTTCTCACCCTTGTGTTTGTGTGATACTATTTCAGAATCAGTTCCGTACTCCTTTATTCTATTTTTTCCCCCATTGTGTATTTTGTTTAGTAATATCTGATTTAGTTCCTCCTAAGCTCTTAGAGTTCTTTTGTTATCTTCTTTTACATTTTGTAATTCAACTTTTAAATATTTCATTGTTTGAAGTAGTTATGAGGGTTGATAATTTAATTCCACATAAATGTTATCTGGGTTATTGTAATGGGACCCATCTTCGGCAAATTCTTCAACTCTTTCCATTTCCTGCAAAATAAAACTTTATATTTCTGTACAGAAATAGTTTTAAAACGTGATCAATATATTTTTTTTCTTGTTTGCATGCGAGTAGGCCAATTAGGCCTAGTGTTTGGAAACTCGCTCTGGTACCACATGTAACATCTCTTAAATTCGTAAATAATTTTGTTAATAAAGATCTAACTGTAATTATAAAGGATAAATAACTTCATATAATCCTTCACTTATTCTTAGATTTTTCATCTTTGAACAATAATGAAATCAAATGTGACAATATTAATGTGCAATTTGTCGTTTTTTGTTGAAATACATTACTTGTCGTTAAAACGTGATGATCACCATATTTTAAAGTTACAACAGTTACAGTTTGATGAAATTTGTTGCTTTTTCTCTAGAATTAAGTTAGCCTTATATCTGGTGCTAGGAGGATGGGATTATGATCTTACTTAGCTTTGACGCTAATGCATAAACCAGTCATTCTTGAAAGTACATTGAATGGGTGGTATTAACTTACCAGAGTATCCTCCAAAGGATCTAAATCAACATGCTTAAGTTAAAGCTCTAACATACTAAGAAAGACACATTTCTAGTCAAAGAATAATAACCTAAGTGCTTGTCCTAAGTCATAACATTCAAACTCAACACATACGACGGAAACCAAAGAAATATTTGTGGGTTTTAACAACGATAAAAGTTTGGGTTTTTGGGTGAAATATACCCAAGTGGTATTTGGAATTGATGAAGCCACGTGATGCCTTTACTATTTCCAGTTGGAAGGTGCTATGGTCATCTCATAAAACCATAAGGGATTTAACTCGGAATAATTACTCATCTCCACATTATTTGATTTTTGCTCTGTCTTAATGGTCTTTTACTATGGGTGAGCGATAGTGGAGGAACCACGGATCTCGAACCTCATCATCCTTAAGTTTGTATATGAAATGAATTATTTTTTGACAGTGATGTAATGCAGGTGATGTTTCTCTTAATGGCCTTTAGTGGGTATTGCATCCCTGGCTGATAATGTTTCCTCTGTGTAGTTATGAAGGTGGGTTTGGTTTTCTTGAAGCTTTTTAACAGTTTTTCCTACTATAAAAAAAACCAAACTACTGGGTTTAATTCTCTTCATGTTGTCCGTAGGTGTTCATGTTGGGGTTGTTGCATTGGAAAACAAAGAATATTATCTCAAGGCATAGTATTTGGTCTTGGTAAGACCTAATACGCTCATCCTTTTCTCCTTGGACGGAGATATTTGCGGCTCTGCAACTGGGCCATGCCCTCATGGTTGGAGTCGTTTACGCAATTCTCCTTGAACTTTGGTAACTCTTCTGGTTAATTTGACTCATGGCCTTATTTTCTTTTTATCAATCATTCAACCTTCAACTGTGGAGTCTGAAGGGTAATGCAATGTAAAACAAAGTTAATATGGCCGTGGAATTTAAGATAGAGTTTTTGATGCTCTGATATTTGTACTCATTTTGTTTTCAAATGGAATCCTGTGAGGGTTTCTTATTGTATATACACAGTTTTATTAAAAGTGAAATCATTTTCTAAATGTCAATGTCGTTTTTTCTAGATTTTTAGTATTTGTTTGATGTGCCTTCACGCTCTATAATGTATGTACTGTAAGTTTTCCTTTTAGAAATTATTAAGGTTGTATGTCCATTGTAATGCTTAGTTTTTTTATTTTATTTAAAAGAGATATTATTTCTCTGTTAAAGAATCATGAGTAAAAGAAAAAGGCTTTTTAAGCTGTGAGGCTTTTATAGGAAAATGATGATCTCGTAGGCATAGTTGCAAATTCCTCCCAAACGTTTTGATGTTGTTTGTTTAATGGATTCCGAAAACTATGATGGTAGTCGGCCTTCAACCAAGGTTGCGACATGTCAACATTCTTGATTTAGTGTTTTTCTTTGGGTAATTAATTGTATTTTTGGTTGGGTCGTGAAGCCACTAGATTTGTAACTCTGTTATTGATTGTAAAATATATATATTTAACATAATTAAGTTAGTAAATTTCTATGTTTGAATTATAGTTTAGCATTTATATCGTAACCCTAGTTGTAATGTAAAAGCCTTTGGCTAACGAAAACTACAGGGTTTGAACCCTCACCTAGTTATGTTTTTTTTTAACTTAGATATTAGTTAGGTTATAAGCAACTCCTTAACTAGAATGGTTGAAAATGTAGATTAGCTGATTAAGTTTTACGAAAAATAAACTTGAGAAATAATGATTTATGGAATAAATAATAAATTTATAGCTACTATGATATATATATATATATTACATCCTCTACAGAGCTATTCTTGCATCAAAATGTTTGAATTCTTAAATCTATAGTTTAGATTCTAAGTAAAACTAACTCTATCGACTGTAATGAAAGTTGTAGGAAAAGTAAATTCTAATCTTTAACAATTCCTTGATTTGCAAGAACTAGTAAGGAAAAAAGGGATAAGAAAATATTATCTGAGTGAGCTTGATGATACTAAGTAAGAACTGGATGAACATAAACACATTATTTGCTTAACAGATTTATCCTAATCTATGTCTATAATGATTTGAACTTGAAGAAAATTAGATTAGAGTACTTAGAAAAACTAATTATGACCTCATAGGAAATATCTGCTAATTTTCTTTTATAAAATAGTTTCATTATAATGCAATTATCATTAATTTATGTTAAAGATTAAGTCCTGCTACATAAGATAATATTCAGGACTATGATTTGTTTAAATTTTTCTAACTTAAAAACAATCACTAGCATATAGAATTCATCAACCTTCATAAACTTCCAGGTGCGTATTTGGAATAAAATAACAGATAATAAATAAAAAAATCTTAGAACCTGGATAAAATGCAGAAGGGGGGAAAGCACCCAAAGGAGACTTTCTTCCCAACCATCTCCTGAAGCATCCAAGATCACTTGCTTTAAGACCCCTAAGACTGTTCACTGGACCACTAGGACAAAGAGGTTGTGTAACAACACACACAGAACTTCCTGAAACTTAGCACTCAATAGCAGACTTAACTCAACAATTTCACTTTATTTATCCCCTCATCGAATTCCTTTTGTGCCTTACCTTTTAGTTTGCAACAGTCACAAGGTTCATTCACTTGGAATACAATGTAGTGAGCCTCCTGCTCAATTCGATGGTATTTATAATATTTCCTAGGTATTTGGGTCAGTTTTGAAATTAAATGAGCCACCTTCTCAGTTCCTCCTCTCAGGGAACATGACCACAATTTTAGGGATTTTGCTTCTTGCAACAGCTAGAAAGTGAAATTCTAGTGCTGCCACCAAGTCATTCAGCCTTCTACAATTGCTCATTCCTCCTAGTGGTTCAGTGCACACTCTTTCAACAGTATCTTTTGGATAGGTGTCTCTCCATTTAATTATTTAAATAAAATTAATATTCAATTACAATCATCCTTGACCAACTTGATCATAAAAACTTTACAATGATTTTTAACATAATGTTTTCACAAATAAATAAAAATATTTATTTTTCAGTTCTAGGTGGGTGACATTTTTTCTTAGAGTTTAAGTGAGCATGACAATGGAATAAAGAATGCCCAGAATATTTTTCATGGTTTAAACCATAGCAAGAAAAATAAAATTAAGCTCAAAAAGGTTCTTTTTTCATAAGTTTAGTCTTCTAGGCCCAAAAAAGAGATAAACCTATACCTGGGAATACTCTTCTAGCCACAATGAACTAAAATATTATTTTTTTGTAAGTAATCCACATGGTCCAGAAAAGGGTTAAAATTATCCCTATGTGGACGATCTTTCAATTCCTTTAACAAGTTTGAAAGAACAAACAAACTCGACAATCTATTCATGTTTAAGGAGACAGATGAGAGCTTGAAGGTAACTCCATATACGTTTCCCATAAAGTTTTAATGAGCCCATAAAATTCAACTCGTGGCCTCCTTACTTTTTTTAACAAGCTCAAAGGAAAGTTTGAAGAATTCTCTAAATGTGAGGAGATGAGTGTCAGAGGCATGCGGAACAAGTTCCGAGTGCAAGGAACATACCTTATCATAGTTCAAGGAATAAGAGAAATATAAGGACACTCGAGGAGTGTCTCCTCCAGGTAAAGGGTGTCAATTTGCAATGGAAAAGTTATACAAAGTTGAGTGATGATGAGAGAAGAGATGAGGGCTTATATAACGAAAAAATAGTGTGGAATCCAGCATCAGGCTCATCAGTGCGAGAAAAGTATAGGAAAATGTGCTTGCAGCTTAAACTAAAAGGCGAGGCCAGTAAGAAATTGTGAATCCAACTAAGAATATTGTCTCTAAGAAACAATAGTAAAAATATTCTATTCAAAATAAGAGATCTAATACAAGTCACTTTCATAGAAACATTCGTAACTTCGCTATCTTCAGTGAGAGGCATAATCAAGGTAGAGATAATGAGGGAAAGTTAGATAGTGACAAGGACCAAGGATTTATAATCAATAATATCAACCTCAAGAGGACAACTAAAGTTTAAATATCTAATGGTTTCTACAGAAATAGATTCGGCATCACGGGAATCAAAAAATCTATAAGAAGACTCAAACTCATAAGGATCACCGACTTGTTGCTCAATGGGAGATTCCAAAGACTCAACAGTTCCAACATTGGAGGTTCGATCATCAGGAATTTTAGAATCAGTAATAAATTCAAGGTTGTATATAATCACAATTGAGTCAACATCCATAAGAAGTTCAAACTGTATCATGTAATGTCCCCATTTTAAAATAATTGCATAGTGGAAAAATTCCATTAATCCTACTAGTTCCCTAGGTTGGGTGGAAACATTGGAAAGTTAATAAGGGAGCTAATAAATGGTGTTTAGAAATTAGAAGGAATAAAATATTTATTGAATAAGTTCAATTAAATGAATGCAAGTGAAGAATGAAATGGCTAGGAAAAATGGAGACATGTGGAGACTATGGGGCCCACTCAAGCTAGAATTCCTATGTTGAATGGCATCCATCTCTTGCAATTTCAAATATATGGAAATCCTAATGGTTTAGATGCATTATAAGGTCAATATACTTGTCCATATACTTCATAGGTCGAATTTGGGATGAATTGTAACTTACATGAGCAAGGAAGAGCCAAATGGGGAGTTTCATGGACACTTGGATAGATTCCCCTTACACTTATGACATCTATGATACCAATGATGGAGATTATATGAAAGTTATGACACAAGTCATATATGAAGGATGAAATATAACATATCTGAAATATCAGGTCTAAATAGAGCATCCAATATAGTTCTCATGTGATTTGGAGAAGCTGAATGGGTTCCTACTCAATTTGGGAGAAGATGGAAGGTGAAGAGAGAGGCCACATGGGATGGCATGAGAAGCCACACCAATTAGACTTGGATTTGATTTATGGATGTATTTGGAAGCTGAGGATACCATTAATTTTTATAAAATATAGGTATCATCCATGAGAAGGATATTTTTTATCAGTTGTGAAATTTGTTCTTGTGAAGAGAGAGAGCTAGTGAGTGACTAGTTCATGCTTGAGCCAATTTCGAGGATGAAAGATTCCCATCCTAATTGGTGATTGGAGAGGGAAATAAGGTATTTAAATGAAATTAAATGGAGTTATAATATAAATATTCAGCTACACCATCTCGTGGACACTTCAGGATTCAGCTCATTCCCCCTCCCATCTCGCATTCTTTCACCATATTTCAGCCCAATGGAGTGAGGCGCACTTGGTGAGCCATTTATCATTTTGAGGGAGATCCTCTTGCTAAATAATTTTGTATTATGATGTAAATAATATTATCTCTCTATTCATAAATTTATGAGGTCGAAATTCCAAGATATTTTATGTATTATTGATCAGTAATAAAGAAACATTGTCAGTTCCCACTTCTTTGTTGCAAACTCTTATAATATTGGTAGATTTGAATGGCTGTGTAAAATATTGATTATTAAAGAATGAATGGGATTTAACTGAAGAATATTTTATGTTTCATATTCATTAACTTATATTTTTTTTCCATTGGGTCTAATTTCATAACCATTGGATTAAATTGCATCTCATTTCCCCAAGGGTTCAAAACTAGTTTTTATATATCTAATTGAAGGAAGTGATAATAACCATGGGAGTTATATTGGATCATGTTATGAGTCCCTGTTTATGTAATATACACATACCCTGCATCAATTTTATAATTAGAGTGGGTTTCTGTACATTTGGGAGGCCATTCCGGCAATTACTCAGGGGGGATTTGAGCCCCAAAATTGCTAATAAAATCATCTATCTTGTTCAGAATTTAGTACAAACTTTAAGAAGTTATTGGAGGGAAATAATACATCCATGAACATAATAATTAATTTATTATATCATTCATACACCTTCTCTGAATATTTGGGAGCAATTGGGCCAATTTGGAGACCAAGACACTAAGACTAGTCAAGAGAAAAATTTGTGAAAAATTGGAAAATTGGCCATTTTAGTAAAAATTTAAAAGAAGGGATATTAAAAGTGGTATAATAGAATGGTATTGGAACCTTATTATGTTAAATAGGATTCAATGTAATAAACCATCATCCTTAGAATCTGAATTGGAAGGTGCTCAGCTTGTAGAAGAAGAATTGGGAAAAAAAGGGCACCTTGGACTAAAACTATGGCTCACGAGGGAGAAGACCACACTAAGGAGAAAATGGAGTATATACAAATTATAAGACCTTTTTTTAATAAATTAAGTATTTATGTTCCAATATATAACAAAATGATTCGAATTGATGGTCATTCAAATGGGAAGCAAAGGGATAACAGGAGATAGTGGTAGTCCAAAATCAGCAGAAAAGAAGACAATGGGTGAGCACATTTTCTCACAAACAAGACCTCATAATAGACCCCATGAATTAAATATCACACCAAGGCCTACTGCACCTAAATTTATTACTCCCAAATAAGATACTAACATTCAATTCGAAATTGATACAATAACAAAATATTGGGCTAAATTGGATGAAGAGTGTAGGAGGAGTATAACATTTGAACAGTACTTCACTATGGCAACAAAATTCAGAAAGAAGGAGGCAAATAAGTCTCTATACCAAAATAAATAATTTAATTGTGCCATATTTAAAGTGCCACTTCCTACTTTTGATGGTTCATCTCAAAGCTCTGCTAACACTTGGGTGCAGAAATTGGATGTGTATTTCCAGCTGAATCCAATGGTGGAAGAAGATGATTTAAAAATGGCTATTTTGCACTTGGAGGGAGATTCCAACGAATGGTGGTTCCATGGCCTGAAAACATTGGGTCATTATCAGGTCAAAAAATGTGGGGAATTTTTTGACAAGGTATTAGAAAGGTTTGAGCAAAAAGATCCAGAATTGTCTTTCAGAGAACTAACACAATTGAAGCAGGTAGGGAGTCCTATTGAGTATATGTTGGAATTCCAAATATTATCAGTTAATGTGGCTGATGTATATATGGAAAGGTTATAATTTCTTTTTACTAAAGGTTTTTCAGAGCCCTTAAAAGGTTTGGTCAAATCCCACAAGCCTTCTAACTTAAATTATGCAATGAGCTTGACTAGAGACCTTCAAAATGTGCTCCCTAGAACAAGATTTCCTCCCAAGCCTAACTCCAGATTTGAAAGAAAGACTTGGAAAAAGGATGTGCCTGATAAGAAGAGTTGAAAAAGAGATACATATGAAAATAATAATAAATAAGGACAAAACAATGATGAACTTCGAAGGAAAATATTGTTCTTTACATGCTTCCAACCATGGGGCATAAATGTGCTAAAGGAAAAGATCAATGCATAGAAGTATTTTCTGATAATGATGAGTATGAGGGGGGTATGGATTAAGAAGAGAACATTTCATATCAGGAGGAGACATATGAGACAGCATCTGAAGAATAAAAACAAGAATAAAATCAGTCCTCACCGGACAAAGCAATAATGGTAGTACTTGCAACAGTTCCTCGCTATCACACTATTCAATTCAAGGGTGTGGTATCAGGACAAAGAGATTGATTTTTGGTAGATGGAGGAGCTACACATAATTTCATTGATTCAGAGATGGTGGAAAAAATAAAAATACCAATTGAACCATTTGATGGCTTCACAGTTGTCATCCCAGGTCACAACACAATGCAATGCAACACCTAGATTCCAAAGTTGCAAGTCACCATAGGTAACTATACTTTTGTTGATAGTTTTTATGTGGTTGATGTTGCTGATACTAATATAGTATTGGGAGTGCAATGGTTGTATTCTATAGGAGATCATTCAGTAAATTATCAAATTCCTAAAATTAAATTTCAAGATTCAACAGGTGCACTAAGGGTTGTGAGAGGGCAGCACACTTACCCAAAACAGGTAGTAAATTGCAAAAGTATGAGGTATATATTGAGGCATGGTGATGTAGAATGGACTGTTGAATGTTATGTCACCCCTCCCAAGAGAAAAATCAGTTGTTAAACACCCAAAAGAGATAGAGACACGTCTTCACAAATATGAAAAAAATTTCAGAGATCTTCCAGATGGTAGACCACTTGATAGGGGGGTTGAGCATAACATTGTTTTGGAGGAGGGTACTTCACCCATTCAGATACCACCTTATAGACATCCAAAGAAGTTCATATATGATATTGAGAAGGCCATTAAACAACTCTTAGATTTGGGACTCATTATACCATGCTCTAGCCCTTATGCTTCTTCAGTAGTATTGGTAAAGAAAAAAGATGGAACTTTGAGGATGTGTATAGACTTTACAGATTTAAACAAGAATACCATCAAGAATAGATATCATATTCCTAGGATTGATGAGTTCATGGATGAGCTATTTGCATCTAAGTACTTTTCCAATATTGACCTTAGATATGGTTATCACCAAATTCGGATAAGGAGGAAGATGTACAAAAGACTGCTTTTCAATGTCATTATGGTCACTTTGAGTTTCTTGTTATGCCATTTGGGTTGACTAATGCTCTAGCCACATTTCAAGCATGTATGAATAGAATATTTTTCAAGCATCTTAGAAGGTTTCTTTTAGTCTTCTTTGATGATATTCTCATTTACAGTAAAACTTGGGAAAATAACTTGCAACACCTAGAGGTGGTGTTGAAAACTTTGCAAGAACAATCTTTGTATGCTAAGATGTATAAATGTGAATTTGGGATGAAAGAACTATTATATATTGGGCACATTATTGGGAAATATGGAGTGAAAGTGCACATGGAAAATATCAGGGCCATCTTAGAATGGCCATCACCAAAAAACATCACAAAATTAAGAGGTTTCATTGGAATAAGTAGATACTACAGGAAGTTTGTGAAAGGATTCTCCAAGCTGACTTCTCCACTTACTGACTTGAGTAAGAAGGATTGCATATATGTGTTAGTGGATAGATTGACTAAGTTTTCTCATTTATTTTCTGTTACATCCTCTTTTAGTGCTGCACAAGTGGATGACATTTTTTTCAAAGAAATCTTTAGGTTGCATGGGCTCCCCAAGAGCATTGTGAGTGATAGAGATAGTAGATTCATGATTTCTTTTTGGCAAGAACTTTTCAGATTGGTGCAAACTCAGTTGACTCCAAGTACAAGATACCATCCCCAAACCGATGGACAAACAGAGAGGGTGAACAAATGGTTGGAAGGGTACCTACGAAATTATGTGGGAGAATAACAGAAAGATTGGGAAAAATGGCTACATTTGGGTTAGTTTTGCTACAACACCACCTTTCACATGTCAATAGGAATGTCTCCTTTCAGAGAATTATATCATTATTATGCACTTATATTTGATGATATGGTATTTGGTGATAGTAGAGATCTAAAATCTAAGGATTGGGTGGAAGAAAGCCAAGAAAATTTAAAGCTTTTGAAAGGTAATTTGCAGGTTGCCCAAAATCAGCAAAAACAATATGCAGATAAACACATAGAGGTGTTGGGGCGCGCACCCCAATGGTCCTTAAGGCGGGTAACTCCATGGGGTTTTGGATTTTGTAAGCAAAGTTACGGCTCAAAATAGTCTTAGGGGTGTCGGGGTTGAGTAAAAGTCCTCTGTTTGTAATAAACCCATGGTTTAAGTCCAGGGTTTAGGGTTCGGGTGCCCATGGTTTAAGACCAGGGTTTTGTAATAGGTGCACTATAAATAAGCACTTTTGTAAAGAAGTAAGGTTAGGCTTTTATGTATAAGGAATTGCTACGAAGTTAAGGTTATGTTAGTAAGAAAAGGTTAAGTCCTAGTTGTGTGCGTGGACAACCTCTGTAGCTGTGTGTGCAGAGGAATTTGTAAAGAGATTAGGATATTTGCAGCTGTGTGCGCAGAGGCCTGCAGCTGTGTACGTGGCTTTAAGGACTTGAAAGGATCTGCAGCTGAGTGCGCAAATCAGAACTGTGACTTGTAAAGAAGTTGAATAAAGCATAGTTCTATGGACGTAACCCCTACACTGGGGGTGAACCACGTTATATCTGGTGTTGTGGTTCATTGTGTTATTTCTGTTATGTTTTGTTGTGCATGATTAACTAAATATATATGATAAATAAGATCATTGCTAAATACTTGCTTCGCTGTGAATTCCCCGTAGAGGGTTGCACAAGTCACTGCTGTTTAGTTATCTACGAAGATATATATATGAATGTTTGAGCTCTGTGTTAATTGATTATAACTTATTAAAGACTAAAGGTACAGTAATATCCCTCTTTTGCTTGCAGAAACCTGATTCTGCGGCATCCCATAGCTGTTTCGAGTGAGACTGCAACCTGTTCGAAGGTTGTTGCCGAAAGGGCCAACACTGCGGGTCTTTTGTTCGTGCGAAGTTAAAGGTATAAAACCCGGTTCTGCCCTATTGCCCAACAAATTGGTTTCATTTCCGGTTGAACTCAGTATCTGCTCAAGAGGGGTTTACGTCGTACCTTGAAGGCTATGTTTTGGAGACCCTCTGTGAAGGAAATTGGTGATTGGCTTGATGAGACTTATCTGAAATTCGCTGAGCAAGAGAACCAAAATCCACGTCGTAGTGCAAACAAATTTTTACAAAGGTATGTTTTTTGTGATGTGTATGAAATTTTCTTTGCTAGTATCCACATAGAGTTGCACCAGTGGTTGTCTAGATTAACAGAGCGAAGGACGAACTTCCAAGAACGTCAGTTTCCTGTTTGGACCCCCGCGAGAATTAATATACTGAAAAGAGTAAACAACAAGATATCCCGCGCTGTTGATTTCTGGACAACGCGAACCCTTGAAGCTTTTGTGACGGAGTTCGCCATCGACACGAGTACTTCCTTTAGCGAAGCCGAGCGACAGTTTTTCAGAGGACCAAGGGGTAAGTTTTTGAATTCTTTTGGTTTGAGAATTAAAATGCTATTAGCCAAAAAAGGTATATTGCTTATTGAATCAGACTGTTAGACTTGGTGTTACTAACCTATGTTTGCAAGTGAAAATACCTTCGATGAGCAAAGTGGTTTGCTGCGAAGTGGCAAAAGGTACAAAAGAGATTTTGGATCCTATTCCCTAGGTCAGCATACCGATTCTCCTCTTGAAAATCCCGCAGATTCAGAACCCAAAGAAACCCCCTCTGTTGGAAACCCTCCGGTCACCCTGCAGCCCAGACCTGTTACACCTGAGAACCTGTCACAGTCCGAAAGTCACCCTAGCCCGAGTACCCCTATCACAGGTCAGTCTACCCCAGTAAGTTTCCCCCCAGCTACTCCCAGTCCCCCCCCAACCCCCCCTAGATCCACTATGGCCCACATGCATGACAACATTAAGCTACCTATGTTCAAAGGAACTGGATCAGAGGATCCAGAATAGTTCTGGTTTTTATGTGAAGCAGTATGGAGTGCTAATTCCATTACGGATCAAGATACAAAACGAGCGTAGCTGGTTACTTCTTTCAGAGACCGTGCGCTGACCTGGTTCATGAAGTTTTCTAGCACTCAGAACCATGCATTGCCTAATATAAAAGCAGCAATGATAAAGGAATTTAAGAAGCCGAAATCAAAGTCACAGTGTATTACGGAGTTGAAAGAGATTCAGCAGAAGCGTGGCGAATTAGTGTGGGACTTTGATCAGAGGTTCAAAGTTCTGCTAGACCAAGTGACTTTTACCATTGGACCTGCGCAGCACAAGGAATGGTTCATTGCCGCGTTGCTTCCGCATATCCGGGCTCCACTCATGCAACAGAAGGTTGCTAACCAGCAGGAGGCTCTGGAAATCGCGATGAAGCTTGAAACCGCCCCTGCCATAGATAATTTTGGTATTGCTCAAATCCAAGCACAGTTGGCAGCAATGGCTCTAGAGCTTCACGATATGAAACAAGGAGAACCGGTCGTGAAGAGGTTTGGTGTACACGATGTCGTACAGAAGGGCATGCCAAGGAATAGTGTCCTGTGGTAAGGAACTACCTGAATACTGGTGTGCCAAACCTGTTTAACCCACAAGTCCTATATTGTGAGCTTTGCAGAACAACAGGGTAGCATTGACCTGCAGACTGCCATCTGCTACAAAGGTATGGACAAGTACCTAAGAACCCCTACTGTAAATTCTGTAAGTCCGTAGGACATAATGAAGATGAGTGTCATAGTTATGACCTCATAAGAGAGCGCACCTACGATGCCTACCGGGTACAAAATGAGGGACCGAGCAATGATGGCTATGGCTACCACGGTGGTACATCAGGTAGCGGTGCTTTTGGAGGCCGTGGTCGTGGTGGTATGGCTGGCAGAGGACATGGTTAGGTGGTGTGTTATAACTGTAACCAGGCTGGACATCTGGCTCACGACTGTCGGAACCCCACTACGACATGTCGGTATTGCCGAGCAGTAGATCATGTGATTGAACAGTGCCCGTAGTTGATAGCTAAGATTCAGGAAAGAAACAGTGCCCCTACTCAGAATCTTCAGATGATTTCTGTCGAGCAAAGACCTGCCCCAGCTATTAATGTTGTTACCCGAAGTGGAGCTACGACACATATACAGCCTGATGAGACACTGCCTAACGAGGCTTGGGTTCGTAAGGCCCCCGTCAAAGTCCCTGCCTTTGATATTGGAAGAGAAAAGGAGACCTTCATGGAAGCCAAGAAAGATTTTGTGGATTCTTGCACAGCAATAGCACCTGCGCAGCCCCATCAACAGCAGTTGCAGCCACAAGAAGCTTCGACGGATAAAGTAAGTACACTAACCTCCTTTTTATAGAGTTGTCTGAAACTTTTAAGAAATCAGAATGCTTTAAGTGAGTTGCAGAAAGTCATTGCTTCCTGCGAACCTCCGCAAGGTTCTGGCCAAGCAAAAGCTGTGCACAGAGTTAGAAGAACTGGTAGAGAAATGAGGTTGAATGCTCAGATAGGAGAGTATGAGATGACTAATGTGATCTTGGACTTAGGGTCCGAAGTCAATGTCCTCACCAAGCAGACCTGGGAACAAATGGGAAAACCTACCCTTGATTGGTCCCCTATCCAATTGAGATTAGCCAATCAGCAGAAGATTGTGCCCCTAGGACGATTCCCTAATGTTCCAGTAGATATTGATGGCGTCTGTACTGTAGCAGACTTCGAAGTTATTGAGATCATTGACGAGAGCAATCCCTATCCAGCCTTGTTAGGTATTGAGTGGGAAATGGCAAATGCTGCAGTTATTAACCTTAAGAAGAGACAGATGACTTTCGAAGGGAATGATTTGAGAGTCATAGTCCCACTGGATCCTTCTCAAGGATAAAGGTACACAGAACCCCTCCGAGATGAAGATTAGGATGTGTTGGACCATATCTACAATATCATAGCTAAGGAAGACGATTATGTTAATCCTAATGCCGATATTATGGATTGGCAGTGTGACAGCTCCTGTATGACGGATTTAGATGATGGTCTAGGAAATTGGCAGAACAGATTGTATGAGCTACATGGCCACCATTGTGTAAGAATTACCAAGTCTCTTAGATGGCTTGGCTCGCAAACAAGACCCTTACCTATTTTTGATGGTTCGACAGACCCAGAAGAGTTTATTGAGCAATTCTCATCCCAGATACCAGACTCATAGAAAATGGAGACTTTGGACTCAGTATTCAGAGCTACAGCAGCCAGATGGTGGAATGGTCACAAACAGTACATTCATAGTTGGGAAGTTTGCCAACAGTCCCTTCGCCTGAGATTCACGGATCGACCACAGGAGGTCCGCAGCAGGTTTAATAGCAAGGCTAACCCTCAGAATCATTTGGAACAATGCTACGAAGCTTGGAAGCATGTACCTCATACATAGTGGGTACATAGGTTTGTGCATATATTGGATCCTACTACAAAGAATTGGTATGCGGATGTTGAGCTTCGCCAGGATACTGTAAGTTGGGATACTCTTGTTGATAGTTTTGTATTGACATTTTCTATTAATGAGGTTTGCCCTGCTTTAGATGCAGCTATTAGGGTGATCCACACTAAGGTATTTGATGATCAAGAGATAGCAGAATATCAACCATATTGGAAGGCACAAGAAGCTAATGCAGTCGAATGTTATAACCTCGCAATTGACGAGGATGACGATCCGCGCAACATTGCTATTCCAGAGTCAGAAGGCCACTACGAAGTACATGGACCAGAGTCGCAGCACCTGAAGTGACACAGCCCCTGAAGACACAGACCGTAAACACTGGTTTAGAAGAACAGCCTAAGCATGCTACCATTGGAGATTATTGGGATGAAGAAATGGTAAGCAAAGTGACCCAACTTCTCCATGAATATCAGGACCTCTTTTCAACAAAATTCTCAGAGATGAAAGGTATCCTGGGTGATATAGGAGTCATGAATATCCCCTTGAAAACTGATGCGAAGCCTGTGAAACAACGTCCTTATAGGTTGAACCCTAAGTATAAGGAAAAAGTTAGGATGGAGCTGGATAAGATGCTTGCTGCAGGAATTATTGAACCTGTTGAAGAATCCGAGTGGGTTAGTCCCATGGTGGTACAAGAAAAGAAGACTAAAGGTGAAATCCGAATCTGCGTCGACCTAAGGAAGCTGAATGATGCTTGTCTACATGATCCCTTCCCCACACCTTTCACAGATGAAGTATTAGACAATGTCAGAGGTCAAGAAGTGTACTCTTTTACTGATGGATTTTCAGGTTACCATCAGATCTGAATTGGTCCAGAGGATCGCCATAAGACTACCTTTGCTACAGAAATGGGATCCTTTCAGTATACAGTTATGCCTTTTGGATTGAAGAATGCACCTGCTATATTTTCTAGAGTAGTCATCTCTGCCTTTAAGGAATATATACATAAATTCTTAGAAGTGTATTTTGATGATTGGACCATATTTGGGCTACTAAAAGACCATATAACTAGTTTAAGACTTATGCTAGATAAATGTAGACAGCACCAGATTTCCTTGAACTTGAAGAAGTGTATCTTTTGTGCACCTTTTGGAATTCTGCTAGGTCACATTGTATGTAAACAAGGATTGATGATGGACCCTGCGAAGATAGCTATTATTGTGAACCTGCCACCTCCAACGTCTGTTAAACAACTTCGCACTACACTTGGTCATACTGGATATTACAGGAAATTTATTAAAGGGTATGCTCAGATTACTAATCCAATGGAAAAGCAGTTGAAGAAAGATATTAAGTTCGAATGGACCCCTGAGTGTCAAGACAGCTTGGATATTTTGAAGGAAAAGATGGTAACTGCTCCTATCTTAGTATTCCCTGACTGGAATAAAGAATTTCATGTGCATGTCGATGCATCCTCCATTGCTCTGGGTATAGTATTGGCCCAGTCAGGTGAAGGTAATATTGATCACCCCATTTCTTTTGCAAGTAGGAAATTGTCCACCGCAGAGAAAAATTATACTACAACAGAACGTGAAGGTCTCGCTATGGTTTATGCATTACAGAAGTTTCGACATTATCTGTTAGGCTCTCATTTTAAGATGTTTACTGACCATTCTTCTTTGAATTATTTGGTTAACAAACCTGTGCTAGGTGGAAGGATATGCACATGGCTGATTCTATTTCAGGAGTATGATTTTGAGATCATAGTCAAACCAGGAAGATTGAATTTAGGTCCTGACCACTTGTCGAGGCTCGAGTCGGGAGAAGAACCTACCATCTTGGATGAAGGTCTTCCTGATGCCCAGTTGTTTTCCATCTAGATGGTTGACGAATATTTTCAGGATATTGTTCAGTATTTGTCTATAGGTTTTCCACCCACCGAGATGACAACACAACAGAAGAAGCATCTGGTGGTTCACGCAGTTGACTTTACCTTAATAGCAGGACAATTATATAAGATGGGACCAGATGAAATACTGCGCAGATGTGTCCTAGAGCACGAAAAGCCATTAATATTGGCTGAGGCTCATTCTGGGGCAGCAGGAGGTCATTATGCAGGAAAAGATACAGCACAGAAGATTCTGACAACCGGATTGTGGTGGCCCACAATTCACAAGGATGCAAAAGAATATTGTCATAGCTGCGACGTCTGTCAAAGGATGGGCAAACCATCCAGGAGGGATGAGATGCCTCTAGTTCCACAGGTAACTTTACAACCCTTTGACAAATGGGCTATTGATTTTGTCGGACCTACCAATCCCCCTGTGAAGAAGTCAGGAGCAAGATACATTATTATAGCAACGGATTACCTCACCCATTGGCCCGAAGCTCAACCAGTGAAGAATTGTAGCGCTGCTACAGCTGCAAAGTTCATCTTCGATAACATCTTGTCTAGATTTGGGTGTCCTAGAGTCCTTATGAGTGATCAGGGCTCACATTTTCTAAATAAGACTATTGAAGTATTGACTAAAGAATTTCAGGTATATCATCAGAAGAGTACTTCCTATCATCCACAAGCTAATGGAACTATCGAAGATTTTAATAAGATCCTCGAACAGGCTCTGATGAAGGTTTGCAACATTAACAGAAATGACTGGGATCTTAGAATTCCAGCAGTACTCTGGGCTTATAGGACTACCTGTAAGAAATTGACAGGCCATACACCTTTCACGCTGGTCTATGGGCAAAAGGCATTCATGCCTATGGAATATATTGTTCCTAGCCTTCGAATATTTGCTTTCACTGGGATGGATTACCCAACGATAATAACAGAAAGGCTGACAAAGATACTAGAACTTGAAGAGGACAGATTTATTGCCGGGTTCCAGCAGCAAGTGCAGAAAGCTCGAGAAAAAGCAGGGCATGATAGACACATCAAGAAGAAGCAGTTCCAGCAGGGTGATCTTGTGCTCTTACATGACAGCAAATTCATGAAGTTCCTAGGTAAGTTCAAGACACATTGGAAAGGCCCATATATAATGCAGAAAGTTACTGATGGTGGTGCAGTCCAGTTGGCTAAGTTGAATGGAGCAATTTTACCTTCTATGGTAAACGACAGTCGTTTAAAGAAGTATAGGGACAGGCCAGGGCCTCCTAATCAGAAGTAACACCAGGAAGGAAAGTCTAAGTACCAAGAATAGTTGAAATTGGGTGCTAGACTATAATGAAGCTGTCCTCAAAGTCATGACGAGTGGAAGGCTGGCAAAGTTTGAAGGTTCACATTGTGTCGAGGGTTCTTGTCAAGGCGAAGCTGGAGTTAGTAGTTATGTCGAATATTAAAGGTGTGTCGCAGTTTAAAATCTGACGGATGGGACAAACCATACTTGGCGGCACCGGCACGAGAACTCCCTTCAACTGCCTGTAATAATAAGATTTTGGGAAAATCTCGCACCGTGTGGACAGGATTTCCGCCACTCCACCAGATTTGGCATCATTAATGCACCATGATGACAGATTCTGCTGCAGGATTCTATAAGAAGCTACACTGGCCTGCGACTCCTGCATTGTGCATTCCTTTGAGTTTCTTCAGTTCGGACCATGTCGAATGATCGCGAAGCCCAGGAGTTAGTACGTGAATTCAGGGAGAGGCGTCTGCAGAACCTTCTGAGCAATCCACCTATGCAGAAAGGCTTAACCAGGATGAAGGTAGGCAGAAGTTTGCTCTAAACCAGACGAAGGCACGCAGAATTTCGCTCTAATGTGGAGCGATGAAAGTCACCAAGCCTCACGAGAAGATTTTGAGGCATCCCAAGATGTATCCTCCTGTTTTGGCAAAACCAAGGCGACTGTTTGTCTTATGCACCTTGACACACAATTCTGGAGCCCCTAAGTTGTGGATGGTCAGATGTTCAGCAAGCAAATCGAGGGATGGGGTCACTGATAGATCCAGAAAGCCTTAAGCAACATTTATGAAGAAAAGGAACAAGCCACAAACAACTGCATGTAGGGTTTCAGGAAGCAGTGCACCAGGTTTCATCAACGAGAGTTTCCCACCAGAAAAGCAGCAGAGTGTCCCAGGACGGGCCACTAGTGAGTCTTAGGGGCCTGTTGGGGCGCGCACCCCAACGGTCCTTAAGGCGGGTAACTATGCGGGGTTTTGGAGTTTGTAAGCGGAGTTACGGCTCAAAATAGTCTTAGGGGTGTCAGGGTTGAGTAAAAGTCCTTTGTTTGGAATAAACCCATGGTTTAAGTCCAGGGTTTAGGGTTCAGGGTGCCCATGGTTTAAGACCAGGGTTTTGTAATAGGTGCACTATAAATAAGCACTTTTGTAAAGAAGTAAGGTTAGGCTTTTATGTATAAGGAATTGCTGCGAAGCTAAGGTTATGTTAGTAAGAAAAGGTCAAGTCCCAGCTGTGTGCGTGGACGACCTCTGCAGCTGTGTGTGCAGAGGAATTTGTAAAGAGATTAGGATATCTGCAGCTGTGTGCGCAGAGGCCTGTAGCTGTGTGCACGACTTTAAGTACTTGAAAGGATCTACAGCTGAGTGCACAGATCAAAACTGTGACTTGTAAAGAAGTTGAATAAAGCACAGTTCTGTGGACGTAACCCCTACACTAGGGGTGAACCACATTATATCTGGTGTTGTGGTTCATTGTGTTATTTCTATTATGTTTTGTTGTGCATGATTAAATAGATATATCTGATAAATAAGATCATTGCTAAATACTTTCTTCGCTGTGAATTCCCCGTAGAGGGTTGCGCAAGTCACTGCTGTTTGGTTATCTGCGAAGATATATATATGAATGTCGGAGATCTGTGTTAATTGATTATAAGTTATTAAAGACTAAAGGTACAGTAATATCCCTCTTTTGCTTGCAGAAACCTAATTCTGTGGCATCCCATAGTTGTTTCGGGTGAGACTGCAACCTGTTCGCAGGTTGTTGCCGAAAGGGCCAACACTGTGGGTCTTTTGTTGGTGCGAAGTTAAAGGTATAAAAACCGGGTCTGCCCTATTTCCCAACAAGAGGAAAGGACTTTCCAGGTTGATGATTTAGTGTATTTTAGGTTGTATCCATACAAACAAGAATCTCTAAAAAATAATGGAGCAGAAAAGTTAAATCCAAGATACTATGGGCCCTACAAGGTGATCCGAAAAATTGGAGAAGTAGCATATGAGTTGGAAATTTTGGAAGGGATTAAAATTCATAATGTATTTCATATTTCTTGTCTCAAGAAATCTATCGGTTAGAAAATTTTCATTTCAGATACACTCCCTCCTTTGCATGATGAAGGACATCTCACACTTATTCCGGAAAAGGTTTGAAGACAAGGGAGAGAAGATTGAGGAGCAAGACAATCAAAGAATACCTGGTGCAATGGAAGGATCTATTGAGTGAAGATGCCACATGGGAAGAGGAGAATGTTTTGCAGCATCCAAATTTGAAATTGCTTTAGGACAAGCAATATTGGGTGTGGAGGATTCTAATGTCCCCATTTTAAAATAATTGCATAGTGGGAAAATTCCATCAATCCTACTAGTTCCCTAGGTTGGGTGGTGTTATCACTCCAGGGAACTCCTCTAGGTTGCAGCATGAGGATGCCTGGTAACTTAAAAGTTTTTATGGTTTTTTCTAATTGGATCAAGTCAGGTGACCTACAGGACCTCACACTCCCAAGACATGCATGGCACTCGATCAAGGATAAGGCTTATAACTACCACTGTTCAGAGGTTTGATAATATGGTGCAGAGATGGAGAACATATCATGCTAGAAGATTCATACATAAACTAGTTATATATAAATGGCTAATCATAGCAAGGAAATTACTTGTAATTCAAATAATCAATATGCAGATAGGATGACAGCTATCAGACATTAAATAACATGAATAAACCTGAACAACACATTCAAGCATAAGCACAGAATAGACAAGAAATGGAAGCTATACATATGATAGCAAAAGAGCTTATATTAGGTCATGAGCAATATGAGAAGCTTGATAATGGTAATGGTCTATAGGTCCCTGAAGTTGAACCTTTTTTACAACATAAGTCTTAAGCTTTATAGCCTTTACAAAAATGTTCAGATCCTGAAAAATTGGATCTGATTTACTAAAAATAGACAAAATAATTGTTTTTTACAGAATTAGGTCAAAAAACCCTAATTTAACTACTAGTCTATCTAACTGTAAAACTCGTTCACTTTTTGAACCTTTTGATGACTACAGTGAGTACTAGGGATAAAGTTGTAACTGGTCCTTTACTAGATAAGTCATTGTTTTTTAAAACAGGTAGGGTTTGTGACCCTTTCCTCTTTGATGTATCCTCAAAACTGGAACAGACCTCCTCTGATGGTGTATTTCAACAACCTCCAGCTTTACACTTTCTCCCTGGGCTAGGTATATTTACCAAAACTGGTCCTTTATGCCAAAATTGCTTTTCGCGCCTCTTTCTGCTTTCAGTGGTTAAGGAGTCAAAATTTCGAGTTTGTTAGCTACTGAAAGCTCTGCTTTTGGTGGCTAATGAACTGCTTCTGCATCCGCCTTGTTACCACCTAAGTTGTACTTAGTGGTTTTTTATCAAGTGAGCCTGGTGAACCGGACAGGGTTAACTTGTTTGGACTTTAGAAGACATGTGGAAGTACTTCTGGGAAGTGCTTGTTGTTCTATATCACATGTTCATACCCCATGGGGGAATTGTAATAAATGTTCTAGCATGATAGTGTCTGTAAAAGACTCGGTCTCTTAGACTTTATTTGTCAATCCGATCAGCCTAGGGTGTTTTTTCCCTTGGTTATTATTGGTTGTTGAATAAACGACTGATGATTTCTGAGTTTTTCACTCCATACCTCCAAAGTTGGGGTGGTCGGCTTGGCATTTAGGCATATTGAGGTTATTAGAGTCTATGTGTCAATGTATAAACATGCTAGACATCATTTTCAAGTCATATGAACATGTCTAAGTCCCCCTAGGTTTTTTCAATTTTTCATTTTTCTAATTTTTTCAGTGTTTTTTATTAAAATTTAATTTTTCCAAAACTTAGGCTATTTTTTAATAGTTTAATTGGAAAATTTGATTTTGTAATAAAAGTGGGCCAAATAATCAGTTTCAGTCATGTAGGTGCTCATTTTCAAGCTGAGAGCACCATGTAAACCCATGGACCCACTATTTCCTAGTTTTGAGTGATTTTCCATCACTCAGGTCAGAAAGCCCCAAAAATCAATTATTGATTATTTTAATTAATAAATTGATGAATAATGGAGCAAATCCAAAATCATAGATCAGTGGATTCTCATCTGATTTGATTGAAATCACTCAGATATGAAGCAGATTTACTGGATATGACAAATCCTTGACTGAAGGAGGTGATCAAATCAGATCCAGATTTGATCTTCAGCATCCTTTAAGGGGAATTTCTCCCTCCCTATCTCCTCCACATGTTTTTGGCTCATTTGGATGATTTTTGGTGGATGCTTCAGTCAACAGGTTGAGGTGTCAATCAGATCAGCCCCCCGATTGACAGTTGCACTCAGTGAGACTCAGATCTGGATTAGCTAGACACAGTTCATGCATTGATGGACTCTCCTTCAGCTGATTTGATGTGTCTCCTTGGGATTTGTGCCCCCCCTGGGCTGGATCTTCTAGTTTTTGTATATATCCAAGCACAGCAGCCTCTTCTAAGATAGCTAGAGATGGATTGAAGGGCTTGCTATTGTAATTGTGTATGTATCTTCATTTGTGAATAAAGAAGCTTTGGAGGCTATACCGTGTAGTGCATGTGTTTTTGTGGATTCTCAATGTTATGATGCTTATGTGGTAACTGCAATTTCTTTCCAAATTCTGTGTCGCTTTTGTGTTCTGGCTTCAAGGATTTGGTTGAATCAAGTAAGGGTGTAAAATAGGCAAGTTAGATTGCTTGATATTGTTTATCCATATGATGTATGCTCAAGAATTTCATTTACATGCTTAAATAAGATTATTTTTGCATGATCTTTCATTTTTGTTGCTTTATACATCTATATCCAGATCTCACGAGGTGTTGTGCAGGATTGTGTTATCTAGTTGCAGGTTCCTGATTGGATGAAGGTGTGGATCAATATTGATGCCATTCCTTATCCAATAAGCTCAAGACTCTGTCCCTCAGTGCTCCACAAAAGGTCCTGCTTTCAGCTTTCTCCATTCAAGCAACGAGCCGACCTTCTCTCCTCTTCTTCTCATTTCTTACAAAAATTCAATCTTTCGGTTACCTGTCTCTCCCTCTTGTTATCAAATATAGTTCTAGGAATTGAATATATATTATTAGATCTATTTCATAGGATTCTTTCTTCTTTTATCTGTAATTTCATAAAGAGTATCATTTCATAAAGATAGATCTAGGTGTAGGAATTGCCCTTTTTGCAAGTAGCTAAGTCATAGATCTAAAACTTGCTCATAAGGTAGTTTATTTTTCGTTCTTTAAAGATTCATATTCTGAAATAAATTGCACATATTATTGGCTTCCCAAACAGCAATCCAATATCCCAAGGAAATCTTTCTTTCCTTGGTTCCTTTTTGCATAACTAGATTACCCCAATTTAACAAGTTTTAACTTAGTTTTTCTTTGTTAAAGTAAGCTGACCCAAAGGTACTTTTAGAGTGCTTTTGGGAATATTTTAGTATAATATGCTTTCTTTTTTTAATCAGGTTTGACAGAAAATAAAGGAATATTCTGTTCGAAAGTGGCCTCAGGAGCGTTCAAATCCCCCCAGGGGTCTCCCATTTGACTAAAACCTTTAATTTTCGCACTTTGTAAGCTCTTGATTTCACTCTGTATAAGGATCAAGAGGAATTATATCAGTTATCTGATATTGTAACCACTTTTAATAAAAATAATTTTTTGAATAGGCTCTTTCGAGCCCATTCCCCATCCCCCCTAGGGGGGATTTGCGTCGGTGTCATTTTTTTTACCTTTTGTTCATCCCTTTTCAAACTAGCGTAGCTCTAATATGTAGGGTAGTATACTTTAATTCATTATCAATTTCATATTAAATATTTTATATTTCAAATTAATCTTAATACTTACCCCACAACTTCCCGATTGACCCGAAAGGGGAAAGAGATTCGTGGTAGGACTAATTAAAAAACCAGAATTGTGTATTTGTGTTTTCCCTTTCATCACTTGCTTCTTCAACTATTATAAAATTAACCCCTCCTTGATTCTCTGATTGATATCCACTTGGATCGAAAGAGGTTCCTGGAGGGTTTTTTCTTTTTAACAAGAACACTTTTTTTTTAAATTTACTAAAATTGACAAGACTTCGGTGTGTATGCTCTGCACTTGGCTGCGGTTCATTCGATCAATCAAGATCTATCAAAAGTATTTGAGTGACTAGAATAATTAGGACTCACTCTCCCAAATTGACAAACCATCAGGTGAAAATCCAACACCTAGATCAAACCTTTACGGTGGCAAAATACCCAAAGGAAGCGGGAACTTCTGAAAAGTGACCTCAGGGCACCAATCTATGTCACACCCTAACAGATGCATTATGAAAAATAGCCCCAGAGACTCCATTCATCCCACATATTCCTTGCGGGTAGCCGTGAAGGTTTAGTTTTGGACATACTCCAAGTACTCTCGGGTATATCTGGATTCCACCCCTTCGCCTAATTTTAATCAACTCACACCTTAAATTTAACTTAAAACGTACCAAGAGGCAATTGCAAAACATTCACTCCAAGCACATGCAAGTACATTGATTTTATTTTTGACTCCATTCTAAGGAACTGGTTATTTTCTTGCTTTATATATATATTGTGTCTCAGCATTGTGCTTTCATGTGTTCTTTTTTGTATCTTGTCATCTTTGATTGTCTATAGTTAAATTTCAAACTCCTAAGTAACTCATTCAGTTTAACATCACCATACTAAGTAATTATCCTTAGTAACTTAATAGGGTCTACCCCCCTTGGCTTCGTTAGGAGTTGAGCCTAAACAGAGGAGTCAAGAACAAGGTGACATCCTTGACTCGAGACTTGCCCCCAAGGACACACTGAGTGGCTTGAATATTTCTGCCACGTGACCCAGGTGTGTGAAAGGCACCAACACGCCTAAGCCACCGAAAGCCCTATTTTTTGCAAAATTTGTCATTCACCTCCCAAATTCATCCTTTTCAGTTTTGTTGTTGATATTCTGGTATTTCTTCAACTTTCCCAAAGTTTGGAAAGCCAACAACCTCTTGGATTGCCTCTGGATTTTGAAGGCTTACTGCTTCTTCAGCTAGGGTTTCTAGTGTAAAACGAGAGCTAGGGTTTGATCTAGAATTATTCAACTACAGCCTCAGAAGCCTGATCATCTTGTACATCCTAGTGTTGTCTTTCATGTACCTTATATTTCTCCTTTTTAGCAGGACATACATCCCTCTCATCTCTAGGACAGAATTTTGCAACTGCTTATTCTTCTTGGTCAAAATGTCATTATTCCTCTTTATCTCTCTATCCAAAATATCTAGTTCATGTATTTCTTCTAGAATTTTGCTCACTCTTTGAGATCTATGTTTTCTTGCACAGGCCTTTGCTCTTTTTTCATCCTTCTCTTCCCTAGGTGTTGGTGAAGGAAGCTCTTCTTGCTTTTCTAGGTCAACTTTTGCCCTAACAATTTGGCCAAACTGCTGAAAAAATAGGGCTCAGAGATGGATTTTTCCTTCAAATATGTGACACTTGTGTATAACCTGAAAGAGGTTTTTGTAAATTTGTTTTTTGTGAGAAAAGACCTCTCTCAGTTTTTGGAAATTCATTTTCATTTTCATGAGATATGTATTTCAAAAACAGGTGTAAAATAGGTAAATTCTGAGATGCAAATATTAGGGCTCAGAGATGGATTCGATTCTCCGAATATGAAACACCTGTAGGAAAACTGAGAGAGGTTATTGTTCTATGACATGCTAATAAAAACAGCCTCTTATTTGTTTTCAAAATTATTCTCCAGTTGCTCATAATCACTGTTTTAAAATTATTCCTTTTCACAGTAAAACACCAATTTCAGTGGCTTAGAGCGCCCTGAAATTTCGGTCTTAGCTACTGAAAGTCTGCTTTCAGTGGCTTAGAGACCGTTTTGAAACCACGCTTAGCCATAGAAACCTGTCTTTTGAGTTTTTTGAGCGGGTCCTCCTCCCTGTTCCTACAAAATTGAAATTCAAATCCTGTGGAGGAGGTTAGTGGACTGGTTTTCAGAGATGACCTCAAGTAGTAAGGATGCATGCAAAAAATGAGGAGTGTACTGAAGGTATGGAACTGATTCTAAGGGGTTAACTATTTGATTGGTACTTGAATGAGATGATGGTGAATTCTAGTGATATCCATGAGATAGACAGCCTGGCAATCATTTTAATGTGAACTTGGTGTTTCGTGGGATAGATGGAGGGCAGGCTAGGGTTTATATTTCCATTAGTATTTTGAGATCAATAACGACTTCTTATCCATCAAATCATGATTTACTGGAGTTCCCTAACCATTTAGGTGGTTAATCATGCTAAATTATGACATGCCTCATGCTGATGAATTTGATTTTGATGGGCAGACAACCATTTTCACTTTTCATCCTTTTCGGTGGTTAAGAGAATCTGGGTTTTATTTTTTAGATACTGAAATCTAAGCTTTCAGTGGCTAACGAAATTCCAATACGTTCGCCCAAGCCACCGAAATGTTCTCTCTTCCACAACGTATCTCATTTTCTTTCGGTGGTTACGAGTATCAAGGGTTTTTTTTGCTAGCTGCCAAAACTTAGGCTTTTGGTGGATAATGAACCACCAACACTTTTTCCTAAGCCACTGAAATTGACTTTTTCCCCAACGTATTTCATTCACTTTCGGTGGTCGACGTCCTCCGGAAAACCCTCATTAATCTGCCGAAACCAAATCTTTTTGGTGGATAATGAGCTGTTGGATAGCTCTCCTAAGCCATCAAAAGTTCGTTTTCTCAAAATTTTTAATAAGAACATGATGAGCATGCTTTTGGTGGATAACCTGGTCCTGCACTTAAACTATTAGCTACCGAAAGATAGGCCTTTCAGTGGCTAATGAGCTCTTGAAAATCTGTCCTAAGCCACCGAAAGCTAAAACTTTAAAATTTATCAAATAACAAGAAAATCGGATATCCCAACTTTGTTAGTCACCCCAATGTCTTTCTTAATATGACTTGAAATCTTCATCCTATCAAAAAATAAATTGTTTGAGTGAACTCATTGAAAATAAATTTATTTTGGGAGATAACAGCTGGAAACATTGGGAAGTTAATAAGGGAGCTAATAAATGATGTTTAGACATTAGAAGGAATAAAATATTTATTTAATAAGGTCAATTAAATGAATTCAAGTGAAGAATTAAATAGCTAGGAAAAATGGAGACATATGGAGACTATGGGGCCCACTCAAGCTAGAATCCTATGTTAAATGGAATCCACCTCTTGCAATTTCAAATATATGGAAAGCTGAATGTTTTGGATAGATTATAAGGTCAATATAATTTTCCATATACTTCATAGGTATAATTTGGGATGAAGTGTAACTTACATGAGAAAGGAAGAGCCAAATGGGGAGTTTCATGGACACTTGGCTAGATTTCCCTTACACTTATGACATCTATGACACCAATGACGGAGATTCTATGACAGTTATGACACAAGTCATATCTGAAGGATGACATCTGAAATATCAGACATATCAGGTCTAAATATAGCATCCAATAGATGTCTCATGTGATTTGGAGAAGCCCAATGGGTTCCTACTCAATTTGGGTGAAGATGGAAGGTGAAGAAAGAGTGGCATAGCATGAGAAGCCACACCAATTCAACTTGGATTTGGTTTATGGATGTATTTGGAAGCTGAGGAGACAATTAATGTTTATAAAATATAGGTATCAGCCATGAGAAGGATCTTTTTGATCAGTTGTGAATTTTTTTCTTGTGAAGAGAGAGAGCTAGTGAGTGACTAGTTCATGCTTGAGCCAATTTCGAGGGTGAAAGATTCCCATCCTAATTGGTGATTGGAGAGTCCACTCAGGTATTTCAAGGAGATTCAATGGATTTATAATATATAGGTGCATCTACAGCATCTCTTGGACACTTTAGGATTCAGCTCATTCCCCCTCCCATCTCACATTCCTTCACCATATTTCAGCCCCGTGGAGTGAGGCGCACTTGGTGAGCCATTTATCTTTTTGAGGGAGCTCCTCTTGCTCCAGAATTTTGTATTCTGATGTAAATACTCTTATTTCTCTGGTCATAAATTATTAGTTCTAAATTCCAAGAAATTCTATGTGTTATTGATCAGTAATAAAGAAACAGTGCCATTTCCCACTTCTTTGTTGCAAACTCTTATCATATTGGTAGATTTGAATGGCTGTGTAAACTATTGATTATTCATGCATTAATGGAATTTAAATGAAGAATATTTTAGTTTTCTTATTCATTAACTAATATTTTGTGGTCATTGGGTCAAATTCCATAGCCATTGGATTAAATTGCATCTCATTTCCCCAAGGGTTCAAAACTAGTTTTTATATATCTGATTGAAGGAAGTGATAATAACCATGGAAGTTTGATTCATTCAGAATATGAGTCCAAATTGATGTCCTATACACATCTATGGCATAAATTTGATAATTCTAGTGGGTTTCTGTACATTTGGGAGGCCATTCTAGCAATTACCCGAGGGGGATTTGAGCCCCAAAATTGCTAATAAAATCATCTATTTTGTTCATAATTTAGTACAAACTTTCAGAAGTGAGTGGAGGGACATAATACATCCCTGAAGTTAATAATTAATTTATTATATCATTCATACACCTTCTCTGAATATTTGGGAGCAATTGGGCCAATTTGGAGACCAAGACACTAAGACTAGTCAAGAGCAAANAAAATTTTAAAAAGGGACATTACATATCATAGAATCTAGGAAGAATTCATCAAACGCAAGAATAAAATCTCATATAGAACACATGTCTCAACAATTAGTTGGATTAATGGGGTGAAGTTGAGTGGGCTCCAAAATCCCCATTGGATAGATCACCTGGTGAATTTCTGGGACCAAGTCCCAAGAAGGTAAGAATGAACACAGAGGCTTCTTCTCAATAGAAATTGGATGCGATGGATATGAGGAAATATAATTCACCCATGGTCGGGTAGTGTGTACCAAAACACTGGGAATTGATAAAGGATAGACTTGGTATACACTCGAGTAAGGAGAGGGATCAACAAATGTTGGCTAATCGACAGTGGCAATGCTTTCATTATGATTAAAATACATCACACAAAAGAGAGTAGGCACCACAAATTTCATAGAATACACATAATCACACCCAATGAGAATATTAAAGTCCAAGGGATCCTCTATAACCATAAAATAAACTAAGACGGTCTTCCCACCCAAAGTAACAAGTGTTTATGAACTCCCAAAGTTTGACTAGGTCTTATATCAAAGTCCAACGACTTCTTAATAGCCAACAAGAGGATGGGAGATCCTATACCTCTCCAAGCATGCTTAGATAAAATACTAAGAGAAGTACCTTGATCTACAATACAACAAGAAATCGTGTAATGCTCAAATTTGACTTTTATCTGAAAAGGTGCAGCCGAAGGAAGGCATGTATCAGCTAGGATACCCCAATAAAAGGAAGCAATATGAGGTCTTAAAGGAGGTTCATTCAAAGTGAATTTAGTGCCCCCTTGTCTAGAAAGTTTTGAACTGACATTAAAGAAAACATGACTAGTAGACAACTCACTCCCCAAAGGAAGAGTGGGATTGATCGAATATTGTATCGATTCAATCACTTGACGCATATCAATCTCCGAAGGAAGATTTGTATTGACCAAATATTGCACTGGTTCAACCACTTGATCAACCGAAGGTTGAATAGGTTGTTTGGAAATCATAGGTTGTTCAGGGGAAATATATCCTTGAGACTCAAACACCAGTATTCATACCTATGGAATAGCATGGCACTAATGAGTAAGGTGATATCCCTTGAAAATATTACAAGGGAACTTAGTTTTGCATCCTAAACGGTTGGATTTCTCAACAATGTCAACATGAATTGCATTGGTTGATTTTCCCCCCCCGCCCCCAACATGACATCCATAGGCTAAGTGGTTGGATCCAACATGACTTGTAGAGGTTGGTTGTTTTCCCCCAGCGTGACCTCCAGAGGCTGGGTGACTAGGTCCAACATGACTTGTAGAGGTTGGGTGAATTCCCCTAGCATGACCTCCAGAGGCTGGGTGGATTCCTCCAGCGTGACTTGTAGAGGATGGGGATTTGGGTCCAACATGACTTGAATAGGTTGGATAGGTTCCCTCGGCATGACTTGCAGAGGTTGGGTGACTGCCCCCTTGATTCATGTCTTATTCCTATTATTTCTCCTTTTATTCCTTTTAGACTGTAGGTTACTAGTATCATAACTTTCACCGCATGAGGTGGAAGGAGGAGGATAGGTTTCTAATGGTGAAGGTGAGATATTGTTTTGATGCCCTTGATATAAGGTACTTTCTTGAGAATCATTAGTAACATTCAGGATAGTCAGAGTGGAAAACAACCAAACCGGTATCCCAAGGGTGAATCTAGGAAGATTCAAAGTGGCCATCAAGGGAACACCAACATTCCCAGTAAAAGGAAAAGAACAAGAACCCCCTTGCATGGGGGTCTCTTGGTTGGTGTCAATAGGGGTACTAGCCATAGCTTCTGACCCAAAAAGAATTAAAAGTATGAGGTCAAATGGAAACCAACAATACAGAGAGAACACCATCATAATAAAATCCTAAGTATCTGGACCAAGCACACAAATATACCTTCCAAAGGAGAGTATGGGACGATGAGGTCCTAGAACTAACCAGTTAAGGGAGAAGGACAGTTACCCAGGGCCCCAATACAATTTATCTAGGGAAAGTGTTTGAATCACCAATTACTTTTACAAATAGTTGCATGGGGTTTCCTCCCATGTTTTCCCTTGGTATAGTGGAAATATCCTTCCACTATCACCCATGTAGAGTCTTAGAGGTCAATATGCTAAGGATACCAAAATCACAAAGAAGGTCTGGTGGAAAATTTGTCAGTCCAGCTAATGCATATGGGAAGTGTAGTTAATCCTGAAACTCAAATAGTACCAAGAAAAACATAGGGCCAGAATGAGGTATTTAGTGAATCCACAGACATGTAGCAGCTCAGGTGTATGCTCAACTGAGTATTGGACGGGTATCTTCGCAACTCAATCTAGCACAACCTCATACTTGACTCTTGTGTGAGAGGATATTTCCAATTCACTTCTTAGTGAGATTGGATTTCCTAAATGAAATGCCGCTATTTTTGAGTTTAAATTTTTGGGTAGTTTAAAGATAACCCTAACCCAAAACACTAGCCTATACTAGTGTGTGTCATCCCTAGAAAGAAAATATTTTTAATATGTTTTAAATATTAACGTTCTTTTTAGGGGTTTTTGATTACTCAAAGGTATCAGTAATGAAACTAATGCCATTTTTTGAATTGAAATAGGAAAAAACATGACCAATGTGAAATAGGTTCAAAATGCAAAATAAATTACTTCTCTTTCTTTTGAAAACTCAAAATGGAGGCCAGAAAAGAAAGATCTCTTTTTGTATTTTCAAAACACAAAGATATGCAATGCACCTAATCCTAAAGCCTACCCTAAATGCATATAAAAAAAATACGTGTTCTTTTTAACTTTTTAGTTTTGAATGAAAAAAGAAAAACAACCTACAAACAAGTGCATGTAGATGATGTAAAACAAAGCAATAGTACTTTTACTCTATGTCCACAAAACATACCCTAAGCTGAACTAAAGTCTGAATAGACCTCTCTTGGGAGGGAGACATACATAAGGGAAGAAGCCAACCATTTTGGCATAAATAATTTAATCAACAAGAATAAATAAGACATGGATCAGAAGGCTCCTAAGTTCAGTCTATATTTGGTAACAGAGGTTGAACAACACCTTACACAACCAGGTCATGCCAAGAAAGGAGGTGAGGTACAGAGAAGAGATAATAAAAAAGGCTTCAAAAATGGTTTAAAAATCAAGTTAATATCACTCTCAAGGGAATACACCACTTTTGATTAGTCTTACACAGACAAGGGAACCAGGAGCACCCCACAAACTGCAAACATACCACACCAAGCAGGCCCAAAAAAGTGAAAAAACATTGAAAAGGGGCATACATAGGTGCAATATAGGGAACGTAGTGTATGGTACATAGGTAGGGGTACTATGCACCCATGTATACCCTAGGAATACACTACTGTGCAGTGACAGACTTGCATACGAGTGGTGGAAGCCCCAAAAAAGGAGAAAAACACCCCCAAAATAGCAAGGAAGGTGCTTAAAAAGGATTAAGGATGTTTCTTAACTTGACAGAAAGAATAAAACATTCAATTACACTAGAAAAAGTGGACAAGGAGACCCTAAAAAATACAAGGCTTCCCCAACGAAGTCGCTAGTTCTATTGTTAAGGAATTGATCATGTGGCTGGGGTTAAGGCCACCAACATACTAGGGTTATATAGACTAATATATAATGCTCTGCAAGTATGAATTTAAACAAGATATCAAGGGTTAGGATGGTTCATACATTATGCATTGAAGGTTGATCCAAGCTTTCTCTTTATCCATGTTCTTGCTCTCCAAAGGAAGAACCTGCAAAAAAAATTCAAACCTTCCTCAGACCAATTTGACCACATGTAAGGTGATGATATTCAATACAACATGAAACCCTAATATCATTAACATCAACATATGATTATAAAATGAGATATAAACATTTATTTTTAAAGGGAATAACATCAAATATTTATTGATAAATGGAAGAAGTACAAGATATACCTTCTCCTCATGCAAGGAAGCTCATGAAACCTTCGCTCTGGATCTCCTACTTCTCTCCTTCAAGATTCTCAGCCTCCAAGCTCTGTAGCAAGGGTAGATGATATCTAGGGAATAGGTGCGAGGGATGAAAGTCCAAAATTATGCCAACATACAATACCAAAAGTCTACTTCCTCCTCATGGCCCCTTCTCCCTCTCATATATAGCAATCTGAAGAGTTAGGGTCAAGGATAGGGAAGTTACAATTGAGCAGGCAGTTCCAAAACCACCCAAACCACCCAAAATTCAATAATTTTATATTTTTTGACCATTTATGAGGGTATAACCAAGTGAAACACTAACAACCCATGTATGCAAAGTGAAAAATGCAAGTACAACACTAAAAACCTACATATTTGTCAAAAAATGCAGTTTTAGGGTATTTCCAAGGGTCTTCAGGAGTTGGTTTGTCGAGGAAAGTTGTTCCTTAGTCTGTTACCTTTCCAATGGCCCACAAAAGAGGTAAAACATAGGAACATAAGTCCTAATATGGCCCTTCCATCCACATGTGTCCTTTACGTGACTAACAGTATTTTTCATGAAGTGTCATCATGGAATTGTTGTCATGCGACCAAACATGTAAATGTTGTCACCAACTGAGAAGTGTCATTTTGGGCTATAACAAGGTTGCAAGTGGAATACAATAGAATACTAGTTGAAGAAACAAGAAGCAAATATCCTAACCAAAATTGGATCAGAGAATAAAAATCAAAGAAACAAGGAATATATGCCCAAATCTATAATGGATCATAAACTTTCCTTGATACCAATGATATGGGATATCCTAATTAGGACTAGAGTTCTACACAGAGAATATAAAATGAAATATATAACTAATTTTTATGAAGCAACCATGGACTTATATATCTTTACCTCTAGAGAACTAACTCAACAAACTAAGAAAGAAAATATCAACAAGATCCTAAAAAATAGAAACTAAGTACAATAATAGAAATAGTTGGAAATAAGATCTCAACTACTCCACAAGAATACAAAAGCAAAAAGCCATCACCAATAATCTCATGTATGCACACACAAGACAAATAATAATATGATTCTGAATACTAAAATTTTCAATTATATATGAAGCACTAATAATCCCTATCGTTTTCATAGTTTTATACTCTAATACTAAATCGAGTACAAATGTTAATATATGAAGCACTAGAGTACAAATGTTAATTATATTTAAAACACCAATAATTCCTATAATTTTCCTAGTTGTATATTGTAACAACAAAGCACAACTCTTTAATCACATCATAATTGGATTCCAAAACATTCATCATATATAAATTAATACTTTTCAATTTTTCCAAATATTTCAATTCAATAGTTTATATTAAGAATGGAATATATGTAACACCTTACTATTGAAAATATCAAATGCTTTTAATAATCTTTGAACTTTCATATATTGATAATACAAAAATATTTTAAGAATAGTGAAAAAAACTAATCACACTTACTTTATATATTTTAAAGCTTTTAAAATAAATTACACATCATGTGTATTGTTACTCATTTTAAATATTTTCATCATCGTATATATCACTTTCCTCATAAGCATACATAAATATTGTGTTTTTATAGTCATATATAACCATTAAATATTGAAATTCCAAACATCTTGGGCGTAGCTTCAAACCACATGGTAATATAATATAGTAGTACTACGCTTAACCATAAACGAGGATTGTGTCCAGAAACCAACTAGATGGTTCTTGGATGAAGATTAACTTACTCCTTGAAGATCAACGGTAGGAGGAGCATGATCGTCGGTAGGAAGAGCAAGATTGTTGGCAGGAGGATTTACGTAATACTTGAAGAAGGTGTTGAGGCCCAGAAATTCGCAGGCAACAACAGTAAGGGATTCTCCCCAGTCAACGTTCCCAACTAGCCCATGACTGTTTGGTACGGGGAATCCGTCTGGTTTGTGGTCCGACTACCGTAGGTCAAAGTAACAAAACAAAGGATTTACTGGTTGCGGCCCGGTCCACCGTGTAATTTTGTATTTTTTGACTTAATGTATGATATGCAAGTGCCTAATTAACCATGCAGGGCGATAAGATGCAAGGAGCAGTCACAACGTGATGCACAGGTTCTTACCT
>LPNX010865127.1:0-65000 GCA_001517045.1 Pseudotsuga menziesii
TAATAGATTTTAGATCTGCATTGCAAGCGTTGTGTACACGGAAAATAGATAGTCTCTACTAACTGTACTGTCAAAGCTGCCAAACCCCACTGCTGAAGTGAAGCTGCAACTCATGTATGTAGACTAGATCGCCAGCAATTGGTACCTGAAGAATTACGCAATGTGGGGTGCTCTGACGTATTTCAGCCACCGAATCGAACCTGTAACACCGTATCTAAGCCAAATAAAACATCTGTAGATAGTTTTTTTCTTAATTGGGTACATTGGATTCCATGGGCATTGCATTGAGGTCGGTTACGTCCTTGAATTAAACTCTAACTTACCACATTTTGAAGCAAAGTCGACCCCCTTTTTTCACCAGTCCGGCTATGGCAGCAGGGCAATGCAGAAGATTGGCTCTCAATTTTTATTCTGAATATACCCTCAATTTTACCAAACATTTCCATGCCTCCATTAAGCTCATGGTAAGGTTCTGTCTGATTTCTTCTGCAATTTTTGAAAATTAAGGTCTTGGTTAAAGAGCAAAAACAGATAAAATGATAATAAACAACTCCAAACTTGCTGCAAAGATAGATCTATTTCAAAATTAACTGGAGTTCTCGTGATTGGAAGTTTGAAATTCTCAATCTTTTGGACATCAAATTGTGTCCATATATAAGAAATTCTAACATTTATCACGGAAATCCAATTAATTCAAAGGAATGGAACGACTTGAATCACAGAACAGTCTGTCGACTCTGTCTTCCACGATATTACCAAGTTGGACGTCTTGGTTCTTCGAGGGCATGTTGGCATGCTCTTCCAAATAGCTTGCTCCATCATGTGAATTTATTAATTGTGGGCAAGTTTATACTGAAACAGAGCTTCCCTTTATACTGGAATCCAGTGGTCTGATCGGAGGTTACTGCACTGCACATGCTTTATATATTTTTTTTTTAAAACAGTCACAAGCGTCGCTTAAGCGACGGTTCCCCTGCTGTCGTTTTTCCGACGGCTAGCCTTAAAATCCGTCGCTCTTCCGACGGTTATGTTGTTCGCCGTCGCTTTTCCTACGCTTCTAGCTGTCGCTTTTGCGACGGTTATCCGTCCCTCCGTTGTTTAAGCGACGCCTATGGGTCTAATAGTTTTTAAAAATTTATGTCATTGTCGCTTAATAAGTGTCAGATAACCAACGTGTTAAATTCAAGCGATGGTTAATTAAGTGTCGCTTAAGCGACGGTTGCTTAAGTGTCTCTTAACCGATGACAAGTTTTCGACGCTTCAAAAAAAACCAAAATGTCGTACATGCGACAGGGAAGTGTCGAAAATCCGACATGACGGCCGTCGGATTTTTGGTCAAAATGTAGTAGTGTCAAGTCTTTGGGTCTTCAAGTCATCTTCTTCTTCAAGTCTTCTTCGTCTTCGAGTCTTCAAGTCATCTTCTTCTTCTTTATCACGGGATCTACATCATCATGACTACTAGCTCATCACTGCTGGATCATCACTCGATCTAGATCATCATCAAGTCTAGATCATCTCATCTGGATCACTTGATCTAGATCATCATCACAGCTGGATCGTCACTTGATCTGGATCGTCATCAAGTCTGGATCATCTCATCTAGATCACTTGATTTGGATCATCATCATATGCTATCTCATAATGGTGCTATATCGATTCTTCTCGTCACAGGAAGTTCTACAGAGTCAATCCTGTAGGCCTACCCTTCATGTAGGTATTCATCAGTGCTTATATCTAACACTTAAGTCAGAATCGCCCACCCAGCTCTTACATTTGACCTCATCTTGTCATAAAGGCACGCCCAGCACTCACATCTGACCTCATCCTGTCAAAAAGGCCCAGCACTCACATCTGACCTCATCTTGTCAAAAAGGATTAGAACTTATATCTGACCATGTGAAAGCACACAGCATCGGAAAGGCTCTGCACTTACATCCGACCTCATCCTGTCAGAAAGGCACAATACTTACAATCGACCATGCTCAAAAGCACCGCATCAAAAGGAGTCAACGTTTACAATCCAACCATGCATGAAGCACCACATCAGAAAGGGATCAACACTTACAATCTAACCATGCATGAAGCATCGCATCAGAAAGGGATCAACACTTACAATTTGACAATGCACAAAGCACCGCATCAGAAAGGGATATGCACTTACAATCTGACCATGCACAAAGCACCGCATCAGAAAGGGCATGCACTCACATCTAATCATGGAGGAACTAATCCCAACATCACATAAGAATGGCTGCTAGTCCCAGACTGAGCTACCTGGTAACTTACCAGGCGCCTCCATTCCTAGAATGGTAGTTTCGCTTACATATGACCTACTTGTCATAATGGAAAACACTCACATCCAACATGGGAGGAACCTAATCCTTTAGCCATGACAAAATGGTTCAGCCCTTACATCTGATCAAGTGGGAACGCATCCCTCTATCACATCAGAATGTCTTCTTAGTACTATACTGATTTTTCCTAGTAACTAACCAGGTGCCTCCATTCCCAGAATGGCAGTTTCCCTTACATCTATCCTACTCGACAGAATGGCCAGCACTCATATCTGACATGGAAGGAACCAATCCTCTCACCATGATAGAATGGCTCAGCCCTTACATCTGACCATGGAAGGAACCAATCCTCTCACCATGTCAGAATGGCTATGGGTCTCATCACTTTCTCTTGGAAGAAACCTTGATCTAGAGAACACCAAGCTTCTCCCTGAAGTACTCAAACTTCAGCCTAGCCAATGGATTCATCAATACATCATCTATCTATTCCTCAATTGCAACATACTGGAGCTTCACTGCTCCCCTCTACACCATATCCTTGATATAGTGATACTTGATCTCGATATGCTTCGACTTGTCATGGAACACTGGATTCTCTGACAACTTCACGCAACTCTGGTTGTCACAATGTATACAAGTAGTATCCAAATGGAGATCAAATATATCAGACAGTAGCTTTCATAGCCATACTACCTTACAACTAGTTGAACAAGCTGAGACATACTCTGCTTCAGCTGCACTCAGTGTCACATAGGATTGCTTCCTGCTAAACCAAGAGATCACACCTGATCCCATACCGAAGCAACATCCTGAAGTGCTCTTCCTATCAATGGCACTTCCTACCCAATCTGAATTGACATAATCCTCCAGTTTAATCTTCTGGTTTGACTCATACTTGAGCCCATAATCAACTGTACCCCTTAGGTACCTTAGAATATGCTTTGCAGCAATCAAGTGAACATTTCTTGGATCTGTCAAGAACTGGCTCAAAGTGTTCACAGCAAAGCAAATGTCTGGTCTTGTGTTCGTCAGGTACATCAATGACCCAATCATCTTATGATACATCGTAGCATCAACTGACTCTGATGAAGCATCACTCAATAGCTTCAGGTTCAATTCCATAGGTGTGGCCATGGCTTTGCAGTCCATCATCCTGAACCTCTTCAGGATCTCTACAGCATACTTCCCTTGTCCAAGGAAGATTCCATCTACACTCTGCCACACCTCCATAGATAGAAAATAATGCATGATACCCAAGTCCTTCATCTCGAACTCGACAGCAAGATTTCTCTTTGTATCAGTAGTCAACCCATCCATACCTGTCACAAATAGATCATCTACATATAGTAGAAGCATCACTGGGTTTCCATCTTCAACCTTGTAGTAAAGGTTGGAATCTACTTTACTCTTGGTAAAGCCCAAACTAGATAGAAAGCTGTCAATTCTGCCATACCATGTCTTGGGTGCCTGTTTTAAACTGTACAGGACTTTCTTCAATCTGCATACATGAGACTCCCTATCATGTGTCTCAAAACCGAGTGGTTGCTCAACATACACTTCCTTTTCCACTACACCATTCAAGAAAGCATTCTTGACATCCATCTAGTGTATCTTCCATTTCATCACTACAGCTAGAGCAAGTACTAATCTGATGGAAATGTATCTGGATATAGGTGCAAAGGTTTATTCATAATCAATTCCTTCTTTATGAGAGAAACCCCGAGCCACAAATCTTGCCTTATATTTTTCAATGCTACCGTCTGCAACATGCTTGATCTTGTAGATCCATTTCGAAGTCACAACTAACTTCTCTTTTGGTCTTAGGACAACATCCCAAACATCATTCTTCATGATTGACTGATACTCTTCGATCATAGCATCCTTCCATTCTTTCCGTTCTGTTGCTTCTTGAAAAATGGAAGGTTCTTTATCAATGAAATCACATAGTAAAGCTACATACCGGGAACAGGATCTGGTTCTCTTCCTTTCTCTATGATTCTCTTTTGGAGCCCCATATCTTTCCGCACCTTGGATAAGTTCTCGTACCCAAGCAGGTTTCCTCTTCTGAGTATTCTTCTCCAGAGGTGGATCTACAGGTCTTTGTGGTTATTCAACTTCTTGAATTTCTTTGTTCATGGTTGTGTCATGAATTCTGGGTGGTTCCACTTCTTCAGGTTCTTCAGCAGATCTCTTTCTAGATTTGTTGTAAGCTATGTCTTCATCAAATGTCACATCCCTGCTGATTTCAATCTTCTTGTATCCTGGGAAATAGATTTTGTAATCCTTCGAGCTTCCAGAGTATCCCACAAATATACCCTTCTTTCCTGAAGGATCTAATTTTGTTCTCTTCTCTTTTGGATTGTGTATGTATATAGGATAGCTGAATATTCTAAGATGGTTGACTTTTGGTTTCTTTCTAGAGAAGACTTCTTCAGGAGTCTTGTTCTTGAGTACTCTATGTGGAGTATAGTTCTACACATACACCACTGTTCTAGCAGCTTTCGCCCAAAGATGCATAGGAAGATCTTAATCATGAAGCATTGCTTTTGCAACTTCCATGATAGTTCTATTCTTCCATTCCACAATCCCATTCTTTTATGGATTATAAGGAGTATACAACTCCCTCTTAATCCCTAATTCTTTACATAGCTCTTTGAATTCATTTGAAGTGAATTCTCTGCCATTATCTGATCGAAAAGTCTTGATCTTCTTTTCAGTATGGTTCTTGATCAAGGCTTTGAATTCCTTGAATTTGCTGAATACTTCATCTTTGTTCTTCATGAAGTAAACCTGTGTCTTCCTAGAAAAATCATCAATAAAAGAAACACAATATGCATGCCCGCTTAGTGAGCTTGAATGCATAGGAGCGCATACATCGGAGTGGATGATTTCCAAGATTCCTTTTGCTTTGCTTTCGCTACTTGGAAATGTCTTCTTTGTGTTCTTTCCTTTCACAAATCCTTTGCAGACCCCATCATGTTTTGCTTGCATTTCTGGAAGACCTTCAACAACTTTGCTTGCAAGAGGTAGTGCTCTATAATGCACATGTGCAAGCCTTCTATGCCAAAGTTCATTTGGGTCTACTCTGTCATGGACCAAGGCTTGTTCTTGATGGCCCTTCAATTTGTACAAACCTCCTTCTTGTTCACCAATCACTATTTCATCATCAATAGTCTTTCCTTTTGGCCACATGATGACTTGACCATCTATGAATGCAACCCTCATTCCTTTTGCATCCAATGCTGATATGGAGAGAAGGTTCTTCTTGAGTCGTGGCATAAACAATACTTCTTTCATTATTAAAGACTTTCCAGAGTCTAATTTGTAGGAAGATTCCCCGCTACCTTTTATTGGATATTGGTAGTCATCGCCTAGCTTCACCTTGTGAGCTGATTCATGTTTTGAGAGTTTCACAAAGGATTCCTTGAATCCAGTCATATGTTTGGAAGCCCCACTATCTTTAAGCCAATCATCACTTTCATGAGTAATGTTACCTGTGAGAGTGGAGATCAAAACATATTCATCCTCTCTTGAAGAATCTTCACTTTCAGATATGGATATCTTCTTGGATGGTTCATCATCCTCTGTAGCATGAGCATGATGTCTTTTCTTGCTTCCTTTCTTCTTGTGAGAGCTACTTTTGTTCTTAGGAAAATCTCTAGCAAAGTTTCCTTTTTCATCACATGTATAGCAAATGTACTTATACCTATCTCTAGGTTTTCTAGAGTTACTTCTATGATGAGAGTACTTACTTCTATGATGGTTGGATCTGGATTTCTTGGATTGTACTGTGAGAGCTTGATCTTCACTTCCCATCTTCTCTTCTCTAGCTGCTATCCAAGATTCTTATTGAGAAAATTCTTCCCATAGTCTGCTGAACTTGACTAACTTCTTTGTAGCACAGATCCCTTGAATGAAATAGTCCCATGTCCTAGGGAGACCATTCAAGGTGGTCATCACAATTTTTGCATTCTCCACTTCTTCATCTACTGCATCCAATTGTTCCTTGATCTGAGAAACCCTTGTGAATTAAGACTGGATGCTCTCTGCATTCTGGATCTTCACATTCTTCAGTTGATTTCTCAGAGTCATCTTCTGATTTATGCTCTTCCCTTCAAACAATTTGGTTAGGGCATCAAACATAGCCTTAGGTGTCTAACTCATTCTCCTCCAAGACTAGGGAGATCCTATACTTCCAGGCTCAGAATTTATCATCTCCCTCAATCTTTTCATCAAGATTGGTATGATGAGACATCTTAACTGAGAAACTCAAATGGAAATACAAAATATTTTAGATATTATCGGGTTTAAGATGTCGAATCTAAAACTTGAGCTAAAATCCTACGGTACTAGATTAGGAGCAAATTAGGGTTTTTCTTTTCCACAGTTTTGTCCACCCAAATGCCTTGAAATTTATCCCTAACTTCGATTTTGGGGAGGAGATCAATCCAAGCCTGGGCTCACTGAAAAATTCCTCTTCTGTGAAAAGCCCTAATTTTCGACAGTAGTGTCGGGTCCAAAACTGAAAAACCTCATAATTGGATTCTGCTTCGACAGAAAGATGTGCCCTAAGGAGGAGAGTTATTCCACCTTACTTTTGCTGAAAATCTATGGAGGAATATCCACAAACTAGGAATCCCTAGTTCCTGCAGCTGCACAGTGTCTTCTTCTCAAGTTAGCTCTGATACCATGTTAGCTTTTCAACATTAAGCTAGCATTATTAGGATCTTTAGCTGAGAGAATAACAAGCACATCAATCAAATAGAAGAGACAATGAACACAGTGTTTTTCCTCGGGGAAACCATAAATGAGAAAACCCCGCAACTTCCTCAGAGATAGAATCAACACCAAAATAGAAAAGCCCAAAACAGTAAGTGATATCTCCACAGCAATAATCTTCTTCTTGCCTAGCCCCATTGTCTTCTCCTTCCTCAACTATGTGCTACACTTGAGTGTGTGTGAGTTGTGTAATAAATAGAGACTCCAGTTCTCTATTTATACTAATCCCAGCATGACTAAAACCCTACTAGGGCCAACCTCTACTAGGAGATTCTAATAACCCTAGTTCCCTGGAACTGTAGGGACTTTAACACTTAGACAATCAGAGGGTTACCCACTATGACTTAACATGACTTGTTTACATAATAGATCCACCTGATTGAAACATCGGGACATGACAACATGACTCAATTACATAATAGATACATCTTGGAATAAACATCAAGTTACAAGAGATAAGATACATAGATGAATACATTCCTAATTTACAAATACATCAACAATATGCACAGTTCTACAAGCTCTACCGCTCTAGCAGTACATTGAGTTGGCCTCATCTTGGGCAATAGTTTTTGCCAAAGGAGATTTACCACAAATCAAAATATGTTGTCCTTAATAGGGGAAATCTGAAATCCCCTACTCGCGTGCTGAAGGTTATACTTATACTTCATCTTGGTGGTGCCTTTCTATTGCAAATATGGCATGGGGTATTCTCTTGTCTTTAGCAGACCTATTATGGAAGAAATAAGCTCGACGTCAACCGGATATGGTCAATTGAGCCACACGCATGCTCTATGAAAATAGACAAGAATCTGCTTCATATATGTATTAACCTGCAGACTATGGATGAAATGTGGCATGAATAATAAGTCCAACAATCCTGCACTAATGATGCCAGCATCCCACTGCATCGGTACTAAGACCTGTGCGTGAGTTAATCTAGCTTCATTTTTAGTCATGGAGTTGCTTATTTCCAATTCAAACTATATGTGAGTGTTGACATCTTCAAACGCCAACCTGGCGATCTTTGGAATTATATTTAGCAACAGGGGTACATTGTTAGGGATTCCGGGTGAGACTAAAAATGTGGATGCTTTCTTTGTAAGCGTCACCTCCTCTGGATCAACTCTCCTAGGTCAAACATAGTGTGGGAATTCTTCTTCTTCCCTCCCATCATCCATGTCTCTGTGAAGTGGTGAGTCCTCTTCCATGAGGGCCTCCTCTTCTGGATCTTACTCCATTGGTTCTTTCCTAGGCTTGTCCACAATGGCCTTAGCCTTCCATTTCCTTGACGGTGGTGGTGCGAACAACTCTCCTGCTACTTACTCGTCGGCTTGTCTTGGATCCATGACTGGTGGTGCAGATGCAGCTAGAGGTCTCTGAATTGGTTTCGACACATGGTGTGAACCAAGGGTTTGGATATTAGTAGGGGTTCTCGCAAGAGCATATTTCTTCCTCATTCATGCCATCAGGTTGATTTCGGGTTGTTGCTCTAGTTGTTGTATCTTGGGTGATTCTATCTCTTCCTCAATTAGGCAACCTGAGATAACAATTGCATCAGATAGCTCACTCTCATTGGGGATCTCTGATACCATGATTGTCAACTTACTCTGTGATAGGATTCGGCACTGTAAACTCTCGAATCTAGTTTTCTCTATTCTCTCTATTGGTGTAAAAGAATTTATAATGGTGAAGCCTTGTATATATACACACCTCTGCGTCCTTCATTCATCATGCAATGGGAGTTCAATGTCTAATCGATCACATGGGATTCTCGACTGACACGTTCCTTCATTAACTCAGTATCTCGATCTATGGGTTGTACCTATCAGTACAGTTATGGAATTTATGTTGAGGACGGCTAATGGGACCAAAAAGAACGCCATCATTCTCCTCATATCTTGTCTAACTTATGACTCTTAGATGTCATACCCACCTCAATATTTGCTGGATATTTGCACTTTGATGTCAGTCATCCTATCACTTCTTCTTTTCCTTGTGCTTTCCACTTTTTCCTGCACTTATTTATTTTTCATGCACTCAGTGCTTTTTCTTGCACTTTGCACTGGCTCCACCGCAGACGTGTGGTAGAACAATTTATGTCATTAGTCCTCTCTCTTTTTTTTAAATCCACACAGCATGGTCCTATCCAGGTATGTCACAACCATTGTAGTAAGGATTGAGGTGAATTCCATTCACCATTCTTGCGACATATGTTACATCCATTTTTTGTAGTTTTACCACGCCTGCATCAGTGATGTGCATGATCACATATGGTCCAAGCCAATGTGTCTTTAGATTTCCTGGGTGTTTGAAAAAATTGTTGTCATACAACAAAAAAAGTCCTCTGAATTTGAATGGCTTAACTTGAATACGGAGATCGAGGAATGCTTTCTGTCTTTTCTTCTCAATAGTTTGCTGAAATCCGGTGAAGAATCATTCTTCTTCCATTTGAACAAGTTGTGTTAACCTCTGCTCGATAGAATCCCGATCAGTAATATCTATCAGCACAGATTCTGACTTCACTTGTTGTTTTCTTATCCTGGATCACTATAGGGTTGATGCACTCTGATTCCTCAATGGGTTCAATGATTCTTTCATTGACCATGCGATCTAATTCTTCTTTTACCTTCTCTTCATACCTTGGGTTCAACCTATAAGGTCGATGCTTACTAGGTTTAGCATTTGGTTGTAGGGGTATTTTCATCTCCCCTGCATCTCCTACTCTCCCATTCATATCTGACACTTTGGTAGGGAATAGGTCCTGGTACTCATATAGCAAGTCTGTGATCTTCGCTACTGTCTCTTCAGCCCAATAATTTCCTATATTGGTGAACTTTGGGTTCTCCAACGACCCAATGTTTACTTTCTTGATTTTCAATGGATTAAGGAACTGGTCACTTGAAATACAACTTCCTTCTACTATGTGGGTACCCTCTGATTCTGGTAATTTTATGTTAGTCATATCATCATCTCAGTTGCCATCCATATTGTAGCAAGCCATCAATTTATAAATGGTCGCACTGCACTAGTGAGAATTGGCCTCTTCAATAAGGATTTCAACGAATATCTTCTCCTTTATCACTTGAAGTGCAACATCAACTGTAGGTTTCTCATCAGCAAATTCAAATGTGTACATGAACTACTTGGCGATCCCTTCCCAATCATAGGTTCCTTGATACAATTGCATAGATGCATACTAGGTTCTAGGTGTCATTTCCAATGTATGTATGAAATGATGGACCCATTCCTCTCGTAGGTATTCTGCAAATACCGTGTAAAAATGGTTAATATGTTCAACAGGGTTTTCAAATCCCGAGTACTTGTGATTTACGAGGGTGACTTCTTCACCAAATATAACTTGCATCAATTTTCTACACTATGGCCAATCTGTTATAGACTGTTTGTGCGCACCCCACCATCTAGCGGGCATAGTTTTTAACGCATGATCTAGTGTAGAAAAGCACTGCGACTCGATGACAAGTGTTAGCCGAAATATTTCACCTCCTGCGGACAGCAAGGTGTTCCACTGGTATGAATGGTTCAGATATAGAACAAATAGATCAAAGAGGCTGATAACTCTCCCTAGACGCTGTAGATATGTGGAATACAAGGCTTTGATAGTCCACCTTTATACCTGCAATCAAGCTCAACACGAAATAGATCAAAGAAACCAGAATATGATCTACTAATATATGCTAGTGACTAAGGAATCTAGAAATATATATATGAAATCAAACATCAACAATATATATGAGACAAAAAATCAACTTGCATTAGAAATATGAAGAAGTTTACAACCAAGCGTTAGTGTTGACTTGCATCTCCATGAAACCAGCTCTTCATCCCCAAAATCTCCGACTCTAGCTCTCTATGCTCTCTCCAAATGATCTTGGGCCAAGAATCAATCCAACAACATAACAATACCTTCAATGTTCTCCCCTCAACCATGGATATGAGCTCATATTTATAGGGCTTTAATCGATAGAGATGGTTGAGAAATTAGTGGGCGAGGTGGACTCTAAGATCCTAGGATGAGGGATCTCGAGCCCAACCAACCCACAATAGTAGGGATAAGGCATTACATGAGGCTTATCATCTAGAAGCCTCGAGAAAGTTCTCTTTTCCCCCTTTTACCCAAGGTACCATGCTTCTCCTTCTATGACAGAGCGGTTCTAGTAATAACTGCCTATGGACCAAGGGAAATGGGCAGTGGCACCACTTGTGGACAATTGATGAAAGGCGGTGCAAGAAGGGGTACAGCTCCAGGATAAAGGGGCATGAACAGTGCTAGGAATTTGTATGACATATTGATAAAAAATAATTTAGTTTCCACTCTAGAAGATGGGATTTAGGGCAAGTAGGTATGCCAAATGCCTTATCACATGATGGTGACAAGATTTTGGTATAACAAGATGCCCCCCAAAGCATGAGTCTTAGAGTGACATGATAAACGAGAGCTTTGAGAACAAGTCATTGCTAGGAGATGAAAATGTCAGCTCGATTGAAGTATGCAGTCAAGTAGGCATCTATAGTACATCAGTATGTTGACTCATAGACACAAGTAACAAAACTCATAGCTGCAGACCAATACAAGGCGGATCCATGAGTGGAATAAACAAGCATGGCTACTAGAATACATCATAGATCCATGTGATAGAGCACTCAAACTTGGACATAGCTACCAAACATACAACGTAGATCTATGCCATACAGATGCAAATTTGAGCATAGGCATGATCATACAAATGTGGATCCATGCTAGATATACAAAAATCCATCGCAACCTGGGGAAAAAGCAATGAGCGCTTTTAAACAAATGCCTAGGGTCTTTGTCTCGTCTTCCACAAAGTACGATTCTATCCATGTGATTACAATGATATGAAGTCGAACATGGTAGAAACCACTTGATTACCGACCAATGATGTGAACCGTTAACAAGTGCAAGGGAGATCACCATTAATGTCAATGATTCCCAAGGTACCCTAGTACAATATACTGAGTGCGAATAGATGTCCTAATGTCGAACACCCAGTCGATTCTATTGATCAAAGGTCAATGATGTGAACCTATGTCGCAAGTGAGAGAATATGTCATTAAGGAATATAGATCTGAAGGTACTAAATATTGTTTCTAGGACTATTTCCTAGATGATGAGCTAATGTTGACGAGAATATTCTCGTCGAAGGAGGGCCATGATGGGTCCCACATCGACGACACGAAACTCGAAACATAGTTCTGGAATGATGTGAATGTAGTAACCATATGAATGACTCAAATATACTAACACAAAGACTGTGTATACTACAGAGGTAAAACTTTTTCAGATCCCCTTTGAACATTGGGTGGCATGACAAAATGACTTGGCAACATGACTAGACAGGACAGATACACAATGCAATAGTGGAAAATACATTCTTTTGAAAGACTCAAAGGATTGACATGACTCATGAAAGTGGATCATCACGGAGATCAACTAAATACCCAATTGACTGACATGATTGTGCAGACAAGTGCCATGTTCAAAGGTAATGACAAACAACTACCATTATTTGCAAAATGATTCCATTCCCATTTCCCCCATCATGATTGATGAGTGCCTCTTTCTGGTTTTACGAGTTTAAAGAGGGTAACAAACACTCAATATAGCCTGTCAGAAGACAAGTCTAGTCTCATATGTTTTACGAATCTGAGAGAGGAGGGGTTTGTTCCCAAAACAGATCGCTTAATGTTTAATTTTAACGAGTCCACTGAAAGAAAACTCGGTATCCTTCATGTTTAGAGATTCTGAACGAATACGGAAGAAAACTCCATGGGGGTCCTTTTTCGTATGATTTAGTCTCTAAGGCCCCAAAAAGTATAAAATCATACCTTAGAGAACTCTTCCAGTCATGATTGGCTGGAGTGTTCCTTTCTCATAAATATTCCCCTTCGAATCGAGAAAGAGATAACTTACCGTCGGGCAGACGACTCTTCAAATACTTTAACGAGCATGAAGAAGACAAGATCGCTCGACAATCTTTTAGTATTTAGGGAGCCTGAAAATGGTTTAGAGAGAACTCCATGAGGTTCCTTTACACAACGTAATGTTTTATGAGCCTGGAAAGAATAAAAAACAGACTCGATGACTTTTTTGTATTTAAGGAGCCTAAAAAAGAGGTGAAAAGAGAACTCCATGACCCTTCTTTACACAATTTCATATTTTACGAGCCTTGAAAGAAACTTGAACTAGACTAGGAACTTTGATACTAGATTTTTACGAGCGTGACAAAGTGTCGTAATAAATGCTCAACGACCTTTTCCGTTTTGTGAAAGTATGAAAAATCCATAAACAAACTTTCCAAAGATTTTACTAAAGTCAACCTGCAAACAACTCATAAACAAGTTTTAAATGCATTCAAAATCAACATTAAGGGATTATGACAAATGGATTTTGACTAGAAGATGATGTAATATCAAAACTATAATAAGTTAGACCCAAAAAATGTCTATATAAGTAAATAGTAAAAGATCAAACATTTCACTATTTACCTCCACCAGAGAGTACTTGGAGCATTTTCTAGCGAGATCTTCCACAGTTGATACCGGGAGTTTCCATCGTCTGTTTTCAGTTTCGTCAGTTGCAGGTAATAGCTAAGACCCTTATCTTTCATTTCATAGCTTCTATTTTGGGATTTGGTGAGGTTTTGGGCCTATTTTCCAAGCCCTAAAATCCAATATGCGGGCACCGCAGCTACCCCTTGCGGGATAGGTGGTACCACCCAAGAACCACACCAAGAATACAGTGGACAAGCGGTGCCACCAACCGTCTCCACCGGGGCATAGGAGGTTCTAGCCATGGTGAAGTCAGACAAATGATATGGGAAATATTTCTTCATTATTTTGATTTGCAATGACTTAAGGATGATATTAATGCATATCATTGTTGTTTTTGGCAGGTCTAGGCTTCCAAAATATGGTGATATGGAAGGAAAGAAAACATGATGACAAGGATGCTGCTATTGAAAGGAATCTAGTTTGCATTACTGCACTCTGAAACTATGGGCTCTTAAAGTTCTTTAGGACACCAAGAATGGTGTCCCACGAGAGACTACTGGAACACATACTGAGAATGTGGAATCCAGAATAGCAGTATTTCGAGGTGGGGGAACACATACTTATAGTGGAGGTAGAGGATATCTACTTCCTGACTAGCCTATCAAGATAGGGTGCTCCCATCTCACTGATAGGTTCTCGTGGCAGGGAAATTACCACCAGAGAGCTCATAGATCGACACTGTGTACCAGGTACAAGCACATCGGGGAAGAAAATCCACATCGGGGCAGTGACAGACAGGGATCTACATATTGTTCTATTCACCATGCAGAGGGTGGTAGGGAGCCAGAGTGTGCATCAAGATTCCTGGGCACATATTATTTACGCTCTAGAGGTTATGGCACCTACGGTATTCAACTGGGTGGAAGAATTACTTCTAATATTCAACGATCAGCTGACTAAATGTCGGCAGGGACAGCTAAAGCAGTTCAGCTTTGGTTCAATCTTCACTTGCTTCTTCTTCAAGCGGGTCCCCCAGATCAGGCCCTAGGTGACTTTCTAGAGTCTGAGAGCACGGGACCCCCATATGCTGAGGTGGGTCCAGGTCATGGCTCGCACAGGAGTAGGTAGGGGCAGAGTGAAATTCGGTGATGCATTCTTCTGATGGCTGCGGGATCAGATGCTCATGGTTGAGGACTATGCCTATGTGGGCACAGATTTTACAGGTGATCCTAACCTACGACTCCCACCTAGAGGGTAGTGGGGTGACATTGGTAAGAAGTGAGAAACCCTAATAATGGAAAATATTTTTATGTTTTGTATGTTTTATATTTTTTATGATAAGTGATGAGACCTATTTGTCTTAATTTAGATGTTGGAGTAGCGAGGCCTAGAGGAGCATATCCATTAGACAGGCGAGCCGAAGCTCGCTTCGTGCCACAGGGTGATGATATCACCGGGGAGCTGGAGGAGAACCTAGAGAGGTTGACTTTGGACATCCCATATGCTGATATAGATGACCTCCCAACTAGATATCAGAGATCTACGGTGGGAGTACCAGGCTGATTCAGCAGGCTACTACGCAGGGTGGCTCAAGTAGTGATGTGCTATCACGAGCACCATTAGTGGATGAGACATGTATACTGAAAGCTGATAGCTTCAGGATTTTTTTTTATGATGATTTTGCCTAAAAGCCTACGTGCTTCAGATGAGGTCTTGGGACCTATTTTTTGTAAAACTTTTTCATATATATATATACACAGAATTTTACACGGTGCTTATACATTTCAAATGGATAAATGCATTTTCTATGAGTTCTATATGTCTTTAAATGTTTATTTACAATTTACCATGTTTGATTTAACATCATGAATGGGCGGTATGCCAATCTAGGATGTAATTAGCCAATGAATCAACAACTACATTATGCTCCCTAAGGATATGCCTATAGGTAATGGTTCCAAATGATCTTTCTAACAAACGTACCCTCCGGAAGAAGCAGAGGAGCACTGGGTTCCTAATGGTGTAGACATGGTTTACATGACAAACCATGAGCTGAGAGTCCATCAAAACTACTAGATCACAGACATCCTGGGAGGTAGCTTCAGTTAGAAGACCGATGACTGCTTCATACTTGGAAATGTTATTAGTAGCGAGACCTAAGCAAACTGCTCCTGAACTGACTAAATATTCAGCTGGGGAATAGAGAACCCAAGAAACCGAGGCTAGATTCAAGGTGTGGTGGAAAGAACCATCAATGAAGTCATAGAAAGCCATCTGCATGACCAAAACATGGTATAAATAGATGTGGACACTAAAACTCAAAACCATCTTGAAAATACTAAAAGCACACTGAAAGTCAATCAATATACATATATACAAGATACCATCCAAGAAAACCTAGGCATAGTACCTTTTTAGGTACAACCCATTACGAGGTTGCCCCAAAGGGATTCCATCATAATCAACTAACTCATAGGCTCCTTTCTCTAACACCTTGGAAATAACGAAAGGTCCATACCACATAGACTCGAACATACACTTCCCTAGGTTGTCATATCTTTGGTCATAAGTCAAAACTAGGTCACCCTCATTGAAAACATGACACTGGATAGATTTATTGTATTGCGCCTTGACGCGTTTCTTATGTGCCTCATTAGCCAAGACAGCATCTCTATGAGTCTCATCAAGGTTATTTAAGTACAAAAATATTGCTTCCTTTGTGGAAGTGTCTAGGAGAAGTTCAACAGCAAGTTGTTAAGATGGAATCTGACATTAAATTGGCAAGACAACTTCAAGTCCATAGACAAGTTGGAATGGAATCAAACTAGTAGCTATTTTCACGGATGTCTGATAAGCCCAAAGAGCAGAAAAAAGAAAGAGATGCCAATTGGATTTATGATATCCAACCATCCAATGAAGCATAGTTTCCAAAACCTTGTTAATGGCCTCTACCTAACCATTAGCTTGCAGATAATATGGTGTCAAGTTTTCATGGCGAAAACCTAGCTTGGCACTCAATTCCTCCATCATTTGATTATGGAAATGAGATCTGTGATCAGTGACGATGGACTGCAGAACTCCAAATATAGCTATGATATGATTGAATAAGAAGAGATTGGCAGTCTTACCATCTTTTGCATATGTAGGCATGGCCTCAGCCCATTTCGTGAAATAATCTATGGCTACAATGATGTAACCATGCCCCCTGGCTGAGGTAGGATTACAATGCATGAAGTCAATCTCGCATTTGGAAAAGGGGCCAATGGTAATGACGGGGTGAAGCACAGTAGGATGGGTGCACTTTTTGGGATAAAAATGTTGACAAGGTGGGCATTTCTTAACAGCCTCATGACAGTCTTTGAAGACAGAGGGCCAGAAATAGCCAACGCAAAGGAATTTCTGGGTTGTAGCCATCCCAGATAAATGACTTCCACATGCTCCAGAGTGGCAATCATTCAGGATGTGTTCAGCCTCCTCATGAGTGAGGCATTGCCAAATAACGGAGTCAATCCCACGTCTATAAAAGGTATCATTCAAGATAAGGTAGTACTTTGCGTGGTGATGGATTCGACGAGAATCATCGCGAGATAGATGCGGCTGAAAACGCTGGGTCTAGAGATAAATTAGGAAATCTCCATACCAAGGATTAGTAGTGCTAATTAGGAACAGGAATTCATCTGGAAATGAATCACTGGGCTCAAATTTCGTGATAGCACAAGGAAGGTCACACATAAGCTCGGCAAAAACCAAGGATTTCTTTGATGTAGCCTTGGAAAACTCAAGGTTGAACTCCTGAAGGATGATGATCCAATGGGAGTACTTGCCCCCAAGTACCTGATGAGTCAGAATTTAGTACATTGGGTTCTGGTCTGCCAATATGGTGGTAGTGCGAAGTAGAATGTAGTGACAAAATTTCTGCACAACAATGACCATGGCCAAATCCAACTTCTCCACATGTGAATAACAGGTTTCATAATCAATAAGATTCTTACTGGCGTAATAAATCACATGCTCCTGACCGTGGAGATTGTCCTGCACTAAAACCATGGCGATGGTAGTAGTAGAGGCAACAATATACAAGAGAAAGTCCTTTGAATAATCTGTGGGGTGTATCACGGGTGAATGAGTCAGAGCGTGCTTCAAATTATCAAAGGCGCATTGGGAGTGGTCATCTCAGAAAAATGGAGTGTTCTTCTTGAGGAGACGCATATAATCATGCATTTTCTCAGTGAAATTGCACATGAAACGACGGAGAAAGTTTTCCTTCCCATGCAAAATTTGGGGTTCAAGGATGTTGGTTGGGGATGGTAGATTAATAATAGCGGCAATCTTCAAAGGATCGATCTGAATGCCATCTTTGGATACCACAAAGCCAAGTAGACATCTCATCTCAACGCAAAAAACACATTTATGCAGATTCAGTCGTATATTATAATGACAACATCTCGGGAATATGGCTCTAAGATGACCAGGATGGTCCTCTCGTCGCTGTGAATGAATAGGGAGGTCATCAAGGTACGGTTCAACAATATGTTTAATGTCGTGAAACTCATAGGACATCGCACGATGGAACGTGGCTCCAGCATTTTTCAAGCCGAAAGGTAACTTCTTATATGCAAATGTTCCCCATGGGAAAATGAATGTTGTCTTATGCTGATCCGAGGGAAATATCTCAATCTGATTGTAGCAGAAGAAGCCATCCATGAATGAAAAGATGACACTTCCAGCACAGTTTTCGATAATCTGATCGATGTGCGAGGTAGGAAAGTTGTCCTTGGGACAAGATTTATTTAAATCCCTAAAGTCAATACAAAATCTAATGTTTCCCTGCTTTTATTGACAGGGACAACGTTCAATACCCATTCCATCAGAGGTATAGGATAAATAAAACTAGCTTTCAGAAGTTTCTCAATCTTAGCTTTAATAGATGCGGCCTTTCTAGGATGGACTTGCCTAAGTTTCTGCCTAATAGGTTTAGCCATGGGGTAGGTTTTAATCTCATGGACCACAATGGAAGGGTCAATCCGCAGCATCTCTTCATAAGACTAGGCAAAAATATCATAGAATTCCTTAAAAAGTGCCTTATATGCTTTAAATTGATCTGTGGAGCAGTTCTTCCCAACATGAACATGCTCAATAACATCAGGCTTGGCTAATATGTTGATTGGGTTTGTTTGAGTAATGTTGCAAAGGTTTCCTTCAGAATCTGTATCTTGCAACAATATAGGACTTTGTGGAACGTTGACGATATCAGTAGGAAACAAGGATGCAAAATCATGGCCACCTAAGCTGGTATTGGGGAGGAACATGGTTCTATGGTGGTGATCCTCCCAAATGGACTCATCCATATTCATGATCTCTATAATGGACTTGACAGAAGGAAAAGTATCAGAGAGATAATCTAGAATTGGAAGAAAAGGTTCTAACCAATACAGTAAATGGTAAGGATCCGAAGCCACTAAATGAAGGCCATCAGTGTGATCATCGAAACAAGTTTGAATGGTGTCATACATAGCTTTGTGCAGGCTCAACAAGGTGGACTCAACAACATCTTGGCCCTTGGGCTCAAAATCAAATGAGGCAATCATATGTACTATCGCGGTATCTGTGCTAGCAGAAGTAGAGGGAAAAATCCCCATAAGGGATGAATCCTTCAGCATACCTACCCCAATCAATTGGTAAGGAGGAGGTGACTGACCTAACATGGGGATGTTATTAGTTATGGAAGTAGTAACATCCGGCGTACAAAAAAGAAGCTGGTCAATGGTAACAATTCTCTCAAGATGCGGGAATTGGACCATTCGAAATACTGTTGAGGCAACAGCATTCATGGTGTAGAACCAATTCCTTCCTAAAAGGAGGTTATAATCCAAAGGGGAATCTACCACTTCTACTTAGATGGAAACGGTTTTTCCCCCTAGCTCAACTGCGAGGGCTGATATGAGACCATGGGGTTGGAAACCCCATCCATCAAAGGATTTAAGGGTCATATGGGATGTAAAAGTCTAGGGAGAGCCAAGGGCTTTCCAACAAGTTAGAGATAACACCAAGGTCGAAGCTCCTTCATCTAGTACCGTTCGAAAGAATTTCTTTCCCACTACTTTCGTAATGATCTGAAAGGCAAGTTTATGCGGTAATCTAGGCTTATAGTTCTCAACATTGAAATGGATCAAGTTAGTGTTATCTCGGTCTACAGCTCCTAAAGCTGTCAACAAGTTCTTGTGTTGTGTGGGGAAAATTTGGAGTACTTCTAGGGTAGACATCGCACAAGGTGCTTGAGCGAAATATTCAACTACATTATAAAATTGAGCAGCTCAGGCATTGGGATTAAAGATTTCCTTTCGAAGAGTACTCTTTGGTGGGCACAAAATCATGTCGAGAGTAGGCTTCTCGATAGACAAGGGAACAGTAGACGAGGATTCTGAAGAACTAGTAGAGGGAGCTTTCCCTGAAGAATATTGATCTTCATTTTTATCTGCGGGTTTATCATAAGTCTGGCTTCGAGTTTGCAGATGGATGGTATCTGAGGACATCATATGAATTTCCTCCGATGAACTAGAGTTACCTTGGTTAGACATGTGGTCTTCCAATTGTTGTTGAGAGGGAAATGGATCTGTAAGTACTGCAGGTGTGGGATTGGACTTCAGAAATTGGGAGATATCATCCTGATGGGGACACTCCTTTGAAAAGTGGTCACCACTGCATAACGGACAAGGATGTTTAGCCTTCTTTTTCCCTTTGTCGTTTACATTATTGATTGACCGTGGGGTCTCCTGTTGGTTTCCAGGTTTTTTATTTCGATTTTTACCTTTATTTTCATTACCCGAGGTTTAAGTACCTTGAATAGAATTAACCTCGGCAGAAACCTTGGTAGTCGAAGGAGTAGTAGTTTGGGTTTTCTTGGCAGGTTTCACTGCGGATGGGGCCTGGATTGAACCAACAATCCCATCAACAAGTACTTCTACTAGTGGCTTGGCAGGGTCAGTGTTGGGGTGAGGAGCTTGTGGAATCTTATCATAAAGGGTCCCAAACTGGGAATAGACCAGGTCTAGGTACTGAGCCCAAATAATAGCATGCTCTTCGGAAATGGCACTACCCATTGCCACATCTTGGGCGATAGGAGGAAATAAGGACTTAGTGAACCAATTAGCTAACAACTGATCTAGAATAGGGGCCTTAATAAGACTTCTCCACCTTCTCCACTCATGAATATGATTAGAAATGTGGGTGGAGGTGTTCTGTTGTAGAGAAGTTAAAAGATCAGTTCCCATTTCATAACGAATGGGGAGCTGAAAGTGCGTAAGAAATATGATTGCCAAGGAGCCAAAATCCACAAACAAATGTTGTGGGAGTTCAATGTGCCACTTCGCGGTCATACCGGTCAAATTTCGCTAAAAGAGTCATAACCGAATGGAATCATCCATGAGGGAGTTCAAGGACCACCACAAATGAAAATTCATAACATGGTTCCACGGATCTTCACCCTGCTTCCCATCAAATTTTGGAATATCTGATGGTAACTTTGCTAGAATGGGTGACCACAAGGGATTGTGGTGAATGGGATCATTAATCAACATGGACAAATCAGGCAAGTCCAAAGTTGCTAGGAAAGGTAACAGTCTATTGGGTTCCACATACTGGTAATATTGATATGGCATATAATTACCAATAGGGCCATAGGTAGACTGATAAACAGGTTGCTGTGAGGAAGAACCACTGGAAGATCTGCCCATTGGGGGTTTATTTCCGAAATCAGGACCGCTAGGACCACTAGGGCCTCTAGAAGGAGGACCTCCATAGCCACGGGGACCACCAAGACCACCAGGAAGCAAACCACCAGACCCTCTAGAGCCTCCAGGAGGTGGAAAACCTCTAGAGCCACCAGAACCACTAGGTGGAGGGCCACCAGACCCTCCAGATCCATAAGGAGGAAAGCCACCATGTCCCCCAGGACCACTAGGACTTCTAGGACCATGAGGAGGACCTCCAGATCCTCCGGGACCATTAGGTCCCTGAAGGGGAGGACCTCCATAAGGTGGTGTTGCTAGGGTTTTATCCCTAGCTTGTACGAATGAGTACCTACTAAGGACAATGGATTCCTTAGTAGCAGTTCAATGATATGTGAATTAAAATCTATAACTGAAATAAAAAAACTAAATCTAAACAAGTTCATTAAGCAAAACAGTAAAAAGGAAATAGTAATTTTGTATTGATCTGACCTTCAATGTGAAGGTTGGTGAAGCCCTTTGCGGTGATCCGAGTCGGTAGCTCCGAGCTTCAAGCTGCTTCTTCTCTTTCTCCAATGGTGGAAATGGGCCAAAAAGGGCTCTCACGGTGAAAGTAGCTCAATGGTGAGCTAGGGTTTCAAGAGCAATTTTGGCAGAGGCAGGATACTTGTGATTGTGGATTTTGAATAAGGGGTCTCCATCACTTATTTATAGTTGGAAACCATGCGGTTTTAGGGTTAGGGTTTCAGCTGTTTAGGGTTTTTTCCTCATTTTCCTCATTATTTTATATTTTTTATTCCTTTTTGGAGATTTTTGCTTTTTTGGAGGAATTTTGGATATTTTTAGAGGAAAAGAGGGTTTTATGGCCTTTTGGAGGCTTTTTGCATGGTTTTATGGGTTTTGGATGGAAATATGGTAGGAAAATGGACAAATGAGCCATGCAATGGGGTAGATGAGGTAGTGAACCTTTTTTGGGTGTTAACAGATTGCCCCCTGATGTGTGAGGGCAGGAGCTCATCGTATGGCCGATGGACATCATAAGTCATATTTGTTTTTCCTGGGGTGTGGAGAAGAGAAGAAACCAACTGAAGCCCGGAACATCGATCTCGAACCAACTGCAAGGACAGAAAAGTACATAACCTCAATAATGGATGAGGAATCATATGATCATCTGGACGAGGTGAGCATTCCCATGCTCATATCAATATACATAAAAATAACTGTGAGGCCCGAAAAGGGGGACCTGTAGGATATATAGAAATCCACTGTGTATATCATAAGGGTCCAGAAGGGACACAAATCTGGAACATACTGCTGGGCTGACCATGTCTGAGCTGAACCACTGATGTACTGGAATGACAGCAGTGCTACTGAATGTGGTTGCATAGGAACTGAGGAGCTATTGTATCAAAGTGACAGTGGTCATATTTGCAATGGTATACTGATCTGGAATTGAACTGGGTACTCAAGGAAACATGGAACTGGATGGCTTCCGAATACAATCTCCAACGCAGCCCAGACATCCATGGGAACATATAACTGGTCATTCCGAAGTGACTCATCAATGTGCTAGAGTCGGGGAAAATCCGGGGTCTTCGACAAATAATGGAATGGATATACATCCTGCACGATTCTCAACGATGCGATTAAGGTGCTGAAGTCAAGCATGTGAGAAACAACTATTCGGAGAGGCAATGATGACTCCTCCCAAAATGGTCCATAGGCACTCACCACAGATGGTGATGGGTCCAAGGTGCAGGGGCCTCTAGGTCTATCCTCTGGAATAGAGGGGCTGTCGTCGACAGAGGGAGACCTGCAACTATCAAGGCAATGATGTTTCCTTCACAGGAGCGCGAGGTGAAAAACTGAAATGTGATAGTACTGATGGCAGGGTTGATAAACTGGGGTAAATAACTGGGCAAGTAGAGTGGGTGGACTCAAACTTCCTTTGTTCAGAGTATGATGGCGGGAATGATCGGGCAATACATGAAACTGATTGGTGGTAAAGGGATCATAGCGGTATGGGATCTGAGGGTGAATGGGCTGAGGGAGACTCAAGCTATGGTAAAATGGTAGGAGATTGCAGAATACTCTGAACAAAGGTGACCTTAGTGGTGGTGCTAATAGTGTTGTGGAGCGGGTTGTGGGTTTGCCACAGGGGTTGCCTATGACGGGTAATAATAAGGTTGGGCTTGTGACGGCGCAGGAGCTGGTGCAGCCTGCTGGTGATAGTAGGGTGGAGGTGCAACAGGGGGGGCATAAGCAGGAGTTGCATGACCAAAACACTGTGGTGGACATGAGGGTCCATGGGTATGGTGGTGATGTGTCATGGGAGCATACGGGTTGTTTGCCCCAGGCTGTGAGGTAGCCCGCGAAGGGTCAGGGCCAGGGGTAGGACGGGCTATGGAAAATGGTTGAGGCTGCGAAGAGACACAGCCAATGATGTCGTCAGCAGCGTGGGATGCCCCCGACACATCCTGCTGGGAGGAATTGTCGTGAGGGGCGTCAGGTATAATGGTATAGAGATAACCTGACTGGGCATAAATGAGATCGAATTGTTGGGCCTTAAGGATGGCCTCTTCTTCAGACTGGGGTCGTTCGGATGCTACATCCTTAGCAATGATAGGAAGGAGGGATTTGAGGAACCAATCTAGGAAGATCCGGTTGTCTAACTTGATATTGCATAAACTACGGTGTCGATGCCATTCATGAATGTGGTCCGTGATGTGGGTAGCCGTGTTTTGTCTGCATGATAGTAGGATCTCAACGCCTGTGTCATAGCGGATAGGTAACTGGAAGAACTGCAGGTAGGTCGAGGCAAGGGAAGTAAAGGTGGCATGGGTTCCATGGGGTTGTTCGATATACCACTTGGTAGCAGAGCCAGTGAAAGTGCGCTGTAATAAACGGAGGCGAATAGAATTGTCTACTATGGAGTTGGAGGAACACCATAGATGGAAGGACATGATATGGTTTTGTGGGTCCTCACCTGCCTTGCCCTCGAACTTAGGGATGTCAGAGGGGAGCTTGGTGGGCATGTGAGGCCACGCAGGGTCATGTCGGATGGGGTCGTTGGTTAATCTGGCTAGGTCAGGCAGGTTGAGGCTAGCCATGAATGGCAAACTGGACGAAGGATATGACATGGTAGTGGGTTGGATTAAGTTGGGGCCGATGCCCCTAAGTGGAGGGGTCATGTGAGGGAGGTTTCCCCCAAGTGGGGGAACTGAGGTGGTATAAGAAGGTCCTGCACCACCATGGGTAGTATGGGTCACTAATGGAGTGGGGATAGGTATTCCCGCTGCGGGAATAGGTGCTGTGAGGGGAACGGTAAATGGGGGCCCCGTGAAGGGCATACCCATAGCCTATGTGGTAACTCGTGTAGTGGTGGATGTGCCACCAATGGTCCCGACCAAGATGGGAGTGGGAGTCACGCCAACCATGGGGCTAGTAGGGGCAGTGTAAAGGGGGTTCTCAGACTCTGGCTCAGAATCAGAGGTGAAATAAGGGGCGTCAGTATCTGGTGACGGAGTCCTATGCCGCTGACGAGTGGAGTCAAGTGACAAGGCTTGAGATCTATGATAAGTGGTATCAAGTGATGATGATCTCCGTCGAGGATGAGTGGTGTCAAGTGAACCGTGTTGTGGGGGCTTGCCTCTGAGGTGCCGAGAATGTCTCGGGGACTCAATGGTGACAAATGGAGTCAAATATCTGTGGGTTGAGGTAACTACAAAAACGGCTCAAAAACCCTAATGCAACTGAGTGTGCAGAAGGAGAGCTCAAAAAATAGGGCACTCAGGCCAACAATCAACTCAAAACACCCACTGTAACAGCTGTGCTACAATAGGCGGAGTGTCAACAAGAATGGTCAGAATACCAACAAGCAGCAGGTTTGCTAAAAATAGAAAATGGTGGACTCACTAAACCAAAAGGAGGTAAGGGAGCATGCAAACGCCTAACTAGAAGTATTATGACTCAAATAGACATATCCTCTGCAAGGTGATGAAATCCAAGTCAGACAATATGAATCCGAAAGCCAAGTGGCTAAGGTATCCCCCTACCGGGAGGGACACCGGGTAGTCAAATCCTAGAAGAATGGAAACTAAGATACCCCGTTCATGACACGTCCAGAAAGGTAAATCTGCCGCTTGGTCCTTTAACCACAATACCCCTATACAAGGATATCCCAAGAACTGCGAAAGGTAGCCCTTCAGTTATTGAATGGAGTTCGGTATTCCACTCAGACCTCCAGAACCAATCTCACGACTTCAACCCTCCTAAGGGAGATGCCCTCTGATAAACCGGTTGTGACCGTGTCAAAAAATACTAGGGGATTTTGGATCCCTAATGGACAACAACTATGTCTCAAGTGTAAGCAACCGAGGGGTGTTTTTTGGAAGCCTATCCCCCCGATCCTACCTAACTACAAAAATTCTTTTGTGTTCCCCAAGTGGGGTTAGAATGTTGGTTGAGTTAAGTAGTTTTTAAGTCTCACTTTGAATTAGGTGACAGATTCTGTGCTTGTGAGGTTATGAACCCAGAAGAGAAGTGCCAGGGCAGCTTCCTAACAATAATAATACTGAATGAAAAAATTCTTACCATGCAAAATTATCTGAATAAACAATGCTGAAATTTTTTAAAAAACAATGCTGTAAAAAGGTAACAGGAATAATGGTGCAGAAAAGGCTGTAGAACTGCAGGTAGGACAGATGGCTATGCAGGTGCAGGAAAAAATGACAGCAAAGGGGCTGGGTTCAAAAGCAGGAACAAGTGCAAAAGTCAAATCGGATCGGCGGTCGGAGCGCGGGTTTGAAGTAAACAGGCGCACTCAGATCGCGGCTTTCTGGTTGACAGCGGCGGTCGGACCGCGGGTTTGAAGGAAACAGGCGTGCTCAGATCACGGCTTTCTGGTCGACAGCGGCGGCCGAACCGTGGGTTTGAAGAAAACAGGTGCGCGCAGATCGCGGCTTTCTGGTTTACAGCGGCGGTCGGACCGCGGGTTTGAAGGAAACAGGTGCGCTCGGGTCACAGCTAAGGGCCGGACAGATGCGGTCGGGTCGCAGCTAAGGGCGGAAAAGGCGCGGTCAGGACATGACTGCGAAGGAAAAAATAGCGGTTTACGGCGGCCGAAAATGATAGCCGAAAGGACAAAACGGGAAATAAAAATAAAATAAAAACCAGCGGAGTCGCCAAAACTGTTGCTAGGGTTTTAGCCCTAGCTTGTACGAATGAGTACCTACTAAGGACAATGGATTCCTTAGTAGCAGTTCAATGATATGTGAATTAAAAGCTATAACTAAAATAAAAAACTAAATCTAAACAAGTTCATTAAGCAAAACAGTAAAAAGTAAATAGTAATTTTTTATTGATCTGACCTTCAATGTGAAGGTTGGTGAAGCCCTTTGCGGTGATCTGAGTCGGTAGCTCCGAGATTCAAGCTGCTTCTTCTCTTTCTTCAATGGTGGAAATGGGCCAAAAAGGGCTCTCACGGTGAAAGTAGCTCAATGGTGAGCTAGGGTTTCAAGAGCAATTTTGGCAGAGGCAGGATACTTGTGATTGTGGATTTTGAATAAGGGGTCTCCATCACTTATTTATAGTTGGAAACCATGCAGTTTTAGGGTTAGGGTTTCAGTTGTTTAGGGTTTCTTCCTCATTTTCCTCATTATTTTATATTTTTTATTCCTTTTTGGAGATTTTTTCTTTTTTGGAGGAATTTTGGATATTTTTAGAGGAAAAGAGGGTTTTATGGCCTTTTGGAGGCATTTTAAGCCTTTTGGAGGCTTTTTGCATGGTTTTATGGGTTTTTGATGGAAATATGGTAGGAAAATGGACAAATGAGCCATGTAATGGGGTATATGAGGTAGTGAACCTTTTTTGGGTGTTAACAGGTGGTCCTCCCGCACCTCCCACAGTATGTATAGGTATCCCTCCCATGGCTGGAATGTAAGACCAGTTGGGTTTCCCGCATGGCATAAAAATTTTACTAGGGTATGGAATTCTAGTAGGATTAGATGGATGATTACCTACAGGTATTTGGTAACCATAACCACTAGAAGATTGAATATTAACAGGTTGTGCCCCCAAGGGATGACCTAAACTAGATGGGGTTTTACCACATTAGTGTGGGTGGGAGGGACAAAAAATGTAGATGTTTCTATGTTAGATGTCTACTCTTGACTAGGTACAACTCCGGTATCAGATAACATAGGTAGTGCTGGGGGTTTCCCCCCGGCATTCAAAGGTACTGACAAAACAAGAATTGAAGGTTGGGCCCCAGATGCAAAAGACCTGGGAGGATTTGGAACAGACATAACATAAGAGGTGAGAGGGGTGGAAATTTGACCTGGGATGTGGGTTGTTAATGGACGATCTATAATCAGTTCAATGGGTCTCATAGAATCAGCTAATGAATGATATCCCACAAGAAGAGATGTGGATCGTACTGGTGTAGAGCCTAATAGGTTATCAATCTTCTTTTCTACCTCCTTTGTACAGAGAATAGTAGCACGGTATTTCCTTCATTCTTCTTCACTCTCAGGATAACTTACACGGGTGCCAAATGAGGCAATGGCCTGTCCGATAGGTGTCTCCCAAAAGGGAGCATTAGGACCAAAGTCCAGACAGGTATCATCAACATGACCTTCCAAGGGAAAATGGAACGATGAATCTTCCTATGAAGGCTATTGGACCAAGGGAGGCAAGTGTGAATAATATGGTACTCCACTTTCCACCACCACATTATCTCCCACTTGGGAGGTGGTAGTAGCTCCTTGGTTGATAGCTTCCATTGGATTTTCTCCTGAAACGGGAATAAAATTAGTTGGCAAGCCCCGTACTCTCCTGGACTGTCTTAACTCAGCCAGTTTGTACAGTTCCTATCTAGCCTAGGGTCTAAAAATATAGAAAAAGACACCAAAATACTTCCCTACTCAAATTATAGGTAAAAAACAAGCAGACTTAAAATGACAGGAGGAGTTCAAAAGTCATGTCTCTCACTAGGATTGTCAAGAAGGTTCCACTGGCGATATACCTCGAGGGTACGTGCGTAGTAATCTCCCTGAATTCTGTTTTCAGTGTATGGCTCCAAACAAGATGGCCAAAGGGATTTTCTCAAATAGATAAGGTACCCTAGTGGGGTCTCCCAATATACTCAAGGTACATGGGAGCTTGAATTGGTAGTAGTGTTGTCTAATGCATAACTGTACACAAGGGGTGTTTCGATATACAATTGAGTATGTGAAGTACCTTTCTATATACCTCAAGGGTACATGAAAGGTCGTTCAATATACCTATGGTACATGGAAGAACCACATGAGTCCCAGAATGTAATGCTAACAAAATAACGAGATCTCCTACGTTTTACGTTGCCCGAACACATCTCTAACCTATCACTCAAGTTACTATGTAAATTTTAACCTATAACTACCATTAATTTAAACTTGTACAGTTAGGTGAATGCATGATGTTTTGATAGAAAAGTAAAATCATGCAATATGCTTGTGCAAATGTTCACTTTACCGTTCAATATGCCTACTTACGGGAGGGAAGAGAGTGTTTTTTCTTTTTGTTTCAAAACCGAAAATAATTCCAATCAATAGTCATGAACATCAAATCAAAGACAAGCAAACACTTTTACAAACCAAATTCTTCTTTTCAAAAGCAAATGAGAAGGGTGAGAATCTCTTTTCTTAAAAGAACAACACCAAGCACACCTATATGCCAATGCACTCTAACTTTTCAAATTTCTCAAAAACATAAGCAAATCTAACTTAAAACTACCATTTTTTTTTTGATCGAGATAGTCCTATATGCATGAGAGACAGAAGATCACAAAGGTCCTAAAAGCTTGTAAATCCAATAAAAAAGCCCAAATCCAACTCTCAAATATGATGTCCTAATCTCAAGAAAAACTTTTCTTTTTTGAAGGAAAGAAAAAGAAGTTTACTATGCAAGCAAGAAATGAAATCTAGAAGCTAATCTAGTGTTCTTCTTTCAGTATATGCAACAAAAAGAGAGTTCAATGAGCACCCAAACTTTTAGAAAACAAGAAATCCTTCTTTAAGAACAACCAACAAGAAAGAAGCGAATGAGCAATAAAAAATACTAAAGAAATTTTTGAAATTCCTCTCAAATCAATATTAAACCATCAAAGCAGCAAGCCACATACATCAGATTCAGTAACACAAGCTTGATAAAAGAACTGAAAGCAATCAAAATTCCAACTTTTTGCAAAATAAAAATGAGGAAAAAGATTTTTGGACTAATGCCTACCTAGCACTGTGCTTTGTAGGTGTTGTAAGGGCATTTTCAAAGCAGCACCGCTCCTTGCAAACCAGATATAGGTGATGGCACCACTTACTACTCACTATGTTCAAGCGGTGGCACCGCTCCTCGTACAAAGCATGGCCGCGGTTCCCTATAAATGGCCAAAACAAAAAAAAGAACAATGGATCAGATCAGAAAAGACTAGATCAAGGAAAATACTGTCGAATTGAATGTGGTAACAGAGCAAAAAAGACTGAAATGACTCAGATCTGAACAGATCTAGAAATTTCAAACCCAAATAATACAAATCAGAAAGTAGATCTGACTGAAAAGAGTTGAAGAAAATGGAGCCTGGATTTGGACAAGAGTTGCATACTGAGGAAGATCAGAACAACTGAATACTAATCCCCAGTGGAGTCGCCAGATGAGTTAGCCATAATATTTCACCTCCTACTGACAGCAAGGTGTTTCACTGGTCTGAATGGTTCATATCCATAACAAATAGATCATAGAGGATGATAACTCTCCCTAGACATTGTAGATATCTGGAATACAAGGCTTTGATAGTCCACCTATGTACCTGTAATAAAGCTCAACATGAAACAAATCAAAGCAACCAGAATATGATCTACTAACCTATGCTAGTGACTAAGGAATCTATCAATATATATCTGAAATCAAACATCAACAATATATATGGGATAGAAAATCAACTTGGATTAGAAATATGAAGAAGTTTACAACCAATCCTTAGTGTTGACATGCATCTCCATGAAACCAGTTCTTCATCCCCAAAAGATCCGACTCTAGCTCTCTATGCTCTCTCCAAATGATCGTGGGCCAAGAATCAATCCAACAAGATAACAATACCTTCAATGTTCTCTCATCAAACGTGGCTATGAGCTCATATTTATAGGGCTTTAATGGATAGAGATGGTTGAGAAATTAGTGGGTGAGGTGGACTCTAAGATCCTAGGATGAGGGATCTCGAGCTCAACCAACCCACAATAGTAGGGATAAGGCAATACACAAGGCTTATCATCTAGAAGCCTCGAGAAACTTCTGTTTTTCCCTTTTTACCTAGGGTACCATGCTTCTCCTTCTATGACAGAGAGGTTTTGGTAATAACCGTCTATGGACCAAGGGCAATGGGGGATGGCATCACTTGTGGACAACCAATGAATGGTGGTGCGAGTAGGGGTATCTCTCCTGGATAAAGGGGAATGAACAGTGCTAGGAATTTGTATGATAGATTGATAAAAAAACATTTAGTTTCCACTCCAAAAGCTAGGATTCAAGGCAAGTAGGTATGTCAAATGACTTATCACATGATGGTGACAGGATTTTGGTATAACACAAGTTGTTCAAATTTACTTAGGAAGGCTGCAAGATTAGGTAAACCTTCATAGGTGGGTGTCTCTCTTAACTCATTTTCCACCCATCGCATAGATCTTGTAATCCTTATGCATCTCGTCATAAAGAATTCATGTAACCAGTTTTTCCAATTCTCCAAGGCCTCCCCTGAGTCGGATGTGCAAGAACTAGCACTCTTCCAGCTGAGGTTTCCATTCGTTGTTGGATTGATGTAGTCTTCTTGCATGGTAGTGACATTGTAGATCATGTCAACGTAGTCAGCATGTCCCTCATTCTCGACAGGCTCAATGTATCTTTGTCCTTCCAAAGGATCGATAGGTGACACCACTCTCATCTCATTATCCTTGAATGAGAGTTTCATTTTCTTGATTTTGATAATGGTCTATTTTTTGATAGCCCAATATATCCCTAGCATCCAGGATATGGATTGGTGTCATCAACAATGTTGATTACTTCAAAATATGCAAATCTGCGTAACCCTTTGATGACAACAGGGACTTGACTCAATCTATCAATTGGGAGGACCTTTGCATTATTGGAAAGTCGCAATTGAACAAGACACCAGTCCAAGTGCAGCTTTCCCATACTTTCTCAAGTTTTTTACATCAAAATATTGACGTCGGAACCCAACTCTAAGATGATGTAATCCATGTCATAATCCCCTATTTGCGTAGTCATTCTTAACTCATGCCCAGTTTTGAATTTTTTTCCAACCTAGTTAAATTTCTTTTTAGGTTGTGTCTCTACTGGTGTCTCTTCTATCAGTGCGTGTTGTTCTACGATAACATCTTTATCTTGTATTAGTGATAAGCAACTTGACAGGAAGGACTTGAGATTATGAACCTTTTTTGGAGTCCTCTTCTAAAATATCTGTTAGAATCGTTCAAGAATCTCCCTGACTTCTTCTGATGTCATTGGTTCTTTTGGATCCACAAACTCACATTGCACAACCCTAAATATGTCCTTCAGTTTTTGGACGTCAAATGTCACCTTATTCTATGTTGCGGGTTGTACCTACGGCTGTAGCTTTTCTTGCGCTTTATCCTAGTAAGCTTTGGTCGCAGCACATCCTCATGATACGACAACAAAACTCGGATATCTTGGCTCAACAACAATCATCTAAATGTTCAAGTTTGGATTCATATTTGGGTTTATATTTTGTGCAGGGTTCAGACCTATGATGGTTCTATCCTACCACTTTGCGATCAAATAGGGACATTACTCCACATTATGGTCATGCCCCTTATAGTATGAACATGACTTCACAAGTTCCAGGTAATCTCTAGAATAGTGACCTAGTTATCCATAGTTATAGCATGTAACCTGACCTCTTCCTCTAAAAAATCCTCCTCCTCCTCTGCCTCTAAAGTTTCCACCACCCCTTCCTTGCGGGTGTGGTTGCTACGAGGGGTATGGGTTCTGTTGATATTGCGGCTAATATTGATTTGGCTACATGTATGGATGATGTGGTGCATACTGAGGCTGATACTGGTTCTGATACTGATTGGGTGGGAACTGTGCAGACTGATATGATGGTTGAGTCGGTTCATCCTGAGCATGCCCCTTATTCTTCATCAAGTAAGTGTCAATTGTCTTTTCCTTCAATATTTGGTATGCTATGCAACCCTTCTCTTCATGCCCTACTGACTTACAGCATTTACAAAATAGATTTACCAGGGTACTTACAACTTTTTTCAAGTATAAACACTCTTCACCGTGGTGCCCTCTAGACTGGCATATGCAACACCAGGTTAGTCCATGGCCATTTAATGGGTTTGGAGCACTAGATGAGTCATAATTCATGGTATATTAGACAATTATCCTTAGTGTGTTCATTCGTTCTGCATTCTGTGCACCATAAGTCTTTGTGGGCTTCCTTTCCCTTCTTAATGCCCTACAACTGTATTGTTAAATTATCCAACTATGACTGAATATGTACCATTCCTACTGCACCATCACTAATTGGTGAAGCTTCTAGCTTGATTGCCAATTCTAGCACTTCCATCTACGACTCAATATTTTGTTGCATTGATGGACCTCGGATTTGTGGTAACGGGGAGGCGATAAACCTCTCAAGTTATGTTGTACATATGGCATCTGGAAGCTTACCTTGGCCATCAGAGTTTTAAACCATTGGTCAAAGTCCCATACTGACTATGTCAATGCTTGTTTCTTTCATCTCAGTGATGCAATTTGACTAGGACTTAGGTTTTCTGAACTCAGAGATCATTATGGATCATATCTCATCAAGGGTCTTCTGTGGTGTTCCCAGTGGTACTACATAGAACTTCATAAACCATTCAAGTTCACAACCCCTTAGAGTCGTGATCATCTATGCTTTCTTCAAGTCCACGTTCTGAATTATGAAAAACATCCATACAACTTCACAAATGAACCAATGTTTCTTTGGATCTTCTTCTCCATTACCATTGAATGTAGGTAACCAAATATCCGCCCCAGCCATTGAGTTGGCATCAGGGTTTTTTGATAGTTGATCTAATGGAGGTATAATCTTGTGTGCTAGTCATAGTACTAGCACTATCAATATTAAAAACTCTTTGAGGAGATGATGCTCTAGACCTTACCTCTGGTGATACTCCCGATGTGATGTAGCTACGTCCAAAACTTGGTGACTAGATAGTTTTTTCAGAGTCTTTTGCTCCTTCCCATATCGGGTTATTGTCCTCCTCTTCATCACAAGACCATTCGTCTACCTACAACTAAATTTCGTGCTCACTTTCTTTGAACAATCTAGGAGCTCCTTGACCTTCTTTTGTCTTTCTTCTTTTCCCTGATCTGAATATCCTTCCACTCCTTAGGAATCAAGCTTCTAGTTTAGGTTTTGTACTTCTTGGGAACATATCAACTCACCATTTCCCATTTTATTGATAGGTCATCTACAACATAGCCTTCCTCTGGTGTGTGTGACTCAACTACTCAACTGCAAGATACCCTTCTCATAAATGAGCATCTTGATCCATGTACTAATAGATAATAGATACCTTCTTCGTGATCCTTGGAAAAATTTTCTTTCAGCCTCATTATATGAGGTTATATCCTCTACTGCAAACTTAGTAATATATCCTACAAGATACTCTCAACCCAAAAATCAACAGCTCTAGAGATGGTGTTACTTACACTGGTTACTTCCTGAACCAACTGATCATTCCACTCAATTGCTTCTCTCCTCTAGAAATCTGTCTGCCTTCTTGTCAATCTTGACAGCCACTCATGCAGTATGATGGGGAACTCTGCAAAGAATATCTCATGAATATGAGTGTATATTTACTGCTCTACCCAATTTTCTTCTCTCAACTGGGATCATGTGCTCTCTCTTGTGTGAATTCCAATGTTTTAGACTCCAGCCATTCCTCTACCTTGTTCTTTGTCAGATACCACAACATTTCCCTTGACTCAAATGGTTAATCGTCTTGGCAAAGGAGCCATTTTTTGGCCTCTATCTTCTTCTTGTCTCGACCCGCGGTTTAATCACTCTACACAATACCAACATGACAACCCAAGAAATTAGCCCAACATAGCAAGCTTAGTCGGCAACACCTGTGAAGCAAGTGTAGTCTCACCCGAGATATCTTAATGGTTAACTGCCAAAACCATGTTTCTGTAGTTGGCGAGGGATTATAGTCCCTTGGTGTGTGGCCAAGGTGCTTGAAAAAGACAACGGGATAGATTTTTTCACTTTGCGACAATGGCACAACAGTTTCTTTAGGCCTTAATGACTAGCACAAGGGTACGATGCAGCCAACCCCTTACATTATACAGATATTGTGCGACTTATATTTATACTTAGCATATTAACCATGAACTTATACATAGCAATTCAACAATACTTTTTATCAATCATACATTCATACTATGACATTCATATAACATAACTATACATTTAATAATGTAAGATAATAAAACATTGACATAAAATTTTAACACCAATCAATCGTTCAACAGTGGAAATAACGTGAAAAACCATCTAGGAAAACCTCCAAGGTGCTCTTCATCTGGAATGAGAAATGGATATAGCACCTTGCAGCCTGCCAATAGCATACTGTTCTTAAGATATGTCTTTCTGACTCAATCTTATTGCTCTCATGCTCTCTAGTTTATTCTTCTATCTACTCCTACTGAGCTGCACATAGCCTGGATCAGCTCTTCTATTCTACTAGCGTTCTGTGCACACAAATGCAATATTCATGGCTCAACAGCCTTCTACCTCTATTGTCCAACCAACTTACTGAACTCAAATAACCTTTTGAACCAAACACACCGAATAACCATCGAACCCTTATACAGTTCTGGTTCCTCCTATTTATAGTATCTATGAGACCACACAAGATCAACTGAGTATAGCTCAGTTATTACAGATTCAACAACTTACAAAATATCTCTTTAACATAATGTCGGCCCATTCCTAGCTGTGAAATTCCTCAAAGACATTAACCACATCTTTAACTAGCCATAGAAACGTCTTTCAGCTTAACTGTACTGGTAATAACTAGCCCCAAAAGCCGTCCTTCCATCTTCCGTTGGTTCATCCTTCCGTTGTCTTCCTTGATTTCCACTTTTCTAGCTTTAACTCTTCTACCTGTCTCTTCCATCGACTCAGATCTTCCTTCCTTGTTGTAGGTATCCTTGTGCAGTTTTCCTTTTTCTCTTCCCTTATCATGCACATGTTTTATCTTCCTGCATCAGTTCCTTCATTCCCTTCTTGAGTTGTTTTTACCCTGTTGTGCACACACTTTTACTCTTTTGCTTGCGCATATGATTTATCCTTGTATACTTTTCTTTCTTTTCCTCTTTCTTCTCCTGGACCAACACTTCTCATTTTTTTAGTGTCATTACACCTTTATCTATTTTTCGTATGCATCTCTATAAGGAATATATTTTGTAGCTAGATCCACCTGTTGAATCTCTACTTGGTATTTGAGCATAGGATATAAAATATCTACTCCATTAATTATAGATTTCTCAATGATTTCCAACAAGTCCGTATCAAACAGATCCATAAATACTTTAGAAACTTCCACAGACCAACCATCTATCCCGAGGATCTTATCATTCTATGAGGAATTGATTGTAGCATAAAGGTCTCTATAGATACCTCCTACATGTTATATCCAATTTGTTCCTCATTCATCAAAGTAAGATATTAAGAAATTACATCCATCATTTCAACCATGTGAATCCCTTGCTCTTCCTTTTATAAGGAATTGAAGTGATTTACTCCATCTTGAGCAAGGTTCCTAAATCTAGTCTTGGCTGCCATCAACCTCCTCAATCTTCCAAATAGATGTAGTATGTTTTCTTTGCTTCATATAATTATGATTTTTTTTTTGTATTTTTGTCACCTTTCTAAATCCACATAATTCGGATTTTGAGTCTCAATGTAGCTTCTTTTTCATCAATAATTTTTTTTCTACTCATTTCCAAGGATATCACATGTCTGTTTTTATCCATAGTGAGATACCCATCTAAGTGTTACTCATGAAATTGATTCAATAAATTTTCAATTCTTTTTAACTTCATGTCCTTTTTTTTCTTTTCTATCAACATATCAAGAATTTGATCTATATTTGATGCATTTCAAGTTATTAAGAAATTATAAACCTACAAAAATAGTACTATTGTCATCATCAGGGATCCAGGTCCTTTTAATCATAGAATTATAATCATCACCCTCTAACCAGGAAGAATTAAACTTGAATGAGATAGGTGAATTTCCTAGAGACAAAACAACCTAAAATGATCGAAATTGCCACCCTCCCCTACCCATTGTCTAATGCTAAGAACAAAATCCATTATCCCTTCATTGACAAGGAATATATCAACTATGTTAGTTATTTTATCTTGGCCAACCCATTTATTCCTCCGTGTAGGTCCAAGCTTAGTATGTATAATATCAAACCATGAGAAATTATCGAGTATTCAAAAGAAATAATGAAAAAAGGGGTCCATCTAGGAATTAGGGAATACCCATATTTCACCTTCACTAAGAATGAAGTTGAAGTCACCCCCCAATATGACTTTATCACTAATAAACATCCCATACCAAAGAAGATTTTCCCTGAAATGAATTTAGTGCATGTAAGGGCCATATATATTAAGAACTATTAAAGTATGTCCCAATTCCAAAGAAAAAATAATAATGCCCAACATAGAAGGGATATACCAGCTATTAGTGCATATTAAGTGACATGTATTCCATCTTGTAATGATCCCACTAGATCTACAAGAGGTGTCTAAATTAACAAAACCCCAACAAAATCCCACCTAGGGAGAATATATTTAAGTTCATTAATAATGTAATCTCCAATGGAAAGGGAGTCATGTAGCATAGTAATTGAAGGAAAATTTGAAATAATTAATCCCTTCATAGTGATATTTTTAGAAGGGAGCCACAACCAATGACAACTTAGGGCCATCAATAACACTAGGGAAACTTCTGCCTAAGGAAATACACTCTAGGAGTCTCCTTGATGGAATTTTGGTGACCATTTCTAACATCTTTTTAGGCTTGTTCTGTAACAGACTCCATAATGGACATCCAACCCTAAAAATTAGGATAAGCATCTATAGAAAATTGATAAAACCATCCCTTTAATATGGCTACACAAGGGTTTTTTTACTTAGATCGAGGTCTAAAGTTGTATGTAAAACCACCAAGGGTATGGTCACAAATGTTTAATGTATGCAAATAAGGACTGGCATTCTAAGCATCTAATGAACCAAAGTTATTGTCTATTTTCCTATTTCCATTTCAATTCTTGTGCCCATGATTTTTGAACATGGTATCAGAGCGCTAAGGCCTGAGTTTTATTTGCTTATGGTTTTGAAAGGAAAAAAAAACACTACAAAATCCATGAGTCAAAATGGAATCCTAGGAATTGACTGCCAAAGATTAGAAAAACCAAAGCTAATATTCAAGCCACCATTCAATGATGTTGTAGAAAATAAAAGAGAAACCACCACTTTTTGTTAAAATTCATTGCTAAGAAGAAGAATGAAACAAAACTTCATTTGAAGTTGCCACTATTGTTGTCAGAAATAGAGCTACCATTGTTGAGAACCAAAATTGTTAGTATGAGGGGAATATTGTTGTTATATAGAATATGGAGGGGAATCCCCAATTTTTCATTCAAAACTTTGGAGATTGCTATCTGTCGTAAGTTTGTGGATGAGTCGATTTTGTTGTTGTGACTGTATTTTTTAGAATTTTCATTTTTTATAGTAAAAATAGTATTGAAAAATGGAAATTCCTCTTAGAAAATTTAATGGCCATAATTTTCATACCTAGAAGCTCTAGATTCAATTGCATTGAATGAGTAAAATTCTATGGGGAATTGTTCAAGGAACTGAACCTAAACCCTCATATCAACCTATGAAACTCATTAAGTGGAAAATGGTGATAATCATGCAAAATATATCATTGTTCTCACACTATCTAATTTAGAACTACATCATATTGATTTAGATATATCATCCAAACAAGACTTGGAGGAATTACAAAAATTATTTGGTGCAAAAGCAGTTAATGTGAAATTCTTTATAAAACTCCATCTTTTTAGGTTCAATATGGCTAGAAAAACTACAGTTTCGAGTCATATAAATGAGTTAAAATCTATTGTAAACAATTTCCACAAGTTGGTGTAGCAGTAGACAAAGACAATGGAAAAGTTATGTTATTAAATAGTTTATCTTCAAAGTACAACAATGTTGTTTTTACATCAAGTCAATTGTCTTCACAATCTTTAGATAATATGATATTAGCTCTCTTTCCGTTGAAGATAAAAGATTGAGTAAAATAGTTTCCAAAATTTGTGTTCCTTTAGAGGTTATACTCTCTACTAAAAACATAATAAACAAAAAAGCAGGAAATCATGCTGAATGTCACTATTGCAAAAAAGTAGGTCATAAAGCATAGAATCGTAGAATTCAAGCAAATTATGTTTTAAAATGAGAGGTTAGAGACAAACAAAAATGGAGCACAACATTATCAACAATCATTTTTAGTAGAAGAATTACATGAATCTGAATATGAAATTGAAAAATGTGACAATGATAAAAAGGAGAACACCTTATTTTGAACAGTTAGGATTTTTCTTCACTACATGAACTAGTCAATATAGTGTAACTAAATATGGATTTCCTTAAGTAATTCATGAGTTGTGGTGTAGGGAAATATCCCTCACTAATTGTTGAGGTTAGGAGATATATGCATTGTCCAATAACTGACCTTGGGAGATCTATGATTTCATAGTTTTGGGAGGTGGAATATAGAAACACGGGAATCCAACAGGAATTCTACCCTTAGAAACTTATGAGACAACATGATGGAGCAATTCTACCCTTAGAGGCTTATGAGACAACATGATGGAGCAATTCTACCCTTAGAGGCTTATGAGACAACATGATGGAGTAACTACAAGAATGCAAATATGTAGAGAAGATAATATTCTTTAGAAGAAGTTTTTCTTTTTTCTTTTATGTTGTTATTGTCAATCAAGTTTTTTAGTTTTTAAAATTGTAGTGTTAAGAGGGCGTGTTGAACATTAATGCTTGAATTAATAAAATAATAGCTTAGATTTTGTTACAACAAAAAACCTTTGTTGAGCATAGTTATGCAAATTGTTTTCAAATGAAATTAATAATGATCACTATCAATGTAATCATTGTACTTTGAAATCAATAAAATTTCGTGTTTAGTATTTGTTTCCATTTCAATTCATGTTCCCATGATTTGCTAACAAGGGAATCCATATAGAACAAATGGAGTGATTTAGGGTGATTCAAATGGTGCATGAAATGGAAAAACAATACCTTTCTTCCAAGACAATCCCCTCAAACTATGCTATCAATATTTTCCTTCATTGGATTATCAATGGAAAATTGACATCTTTAGTAATGATTGGTTTGATTTACCAAGACGAAGAATTCATTTTGTAATCTTGTTTCCTGTCAGGAAAGTAATATGCAATCAATAATAAGGAACTCGGATTCAATGCTACAAATATTTAATTCAAGTTACATGATGCCAAGATTTCCATGAAGTCAGAGGAAAAAAATTGTGTGCTCAAGAATTTGCTCTGAAGCATATTTTTGAAGAAGAGTTGCACCAAGTAGGATACACAAAGGATACATAAACAACACTGATTGGGTAGAACAAAGGTAATTTGAAGAACTCATATCTCCTTTGAGGAAGATTTCATGCTTGCAGTTGCATAATATGAATCTTTTTCAAATATGGCAACATTTATATAGCTTACTCAAATCTTAAATTAGTTTATCTTTTTTATTCACAGAAAAATGTCAATTAGTTTATCATTTTTATTCACGGAAAAATCATGACATTTTATATAACATTGTGTTTTATTAAAGTAAAATCATAACACCTTAGATAACCCTCTGGTACCCAGTAAGTAGTATACTTCAACTCATGTCGATGCCTTTAAGATATGCATTTATTTTCTTATATGCCAATAAAGTAAACTCTCAACCAATCAAAATAAATTTTAGGTAATCTTACACCAGTATTAATGATAACCCATAACATTATTATTTTAATTTTCAAATGAATTTATTCTTGATTTATCTCAAATTTCAATCGTAAAAGATATGAAATAATCAAATCTATCTATTCAAAAGTTCTTAAAAAAATTCATATACAATATGTACTCATACAAAACCTAATTTAGGTTAAGATAAATCAATATATATACAACAATATTAAAATCGTATAATGATTTAAAAAATAGTTATATTGATAAGTGTTTATATTTTACAATTATAATCTTCGATGTTTACATGTGATCACCAGTTTCCAAAGCATAAACAACGGTTAGTTCATGCCACTTGACTTATGACCTATAAATGTTTGTCAGCCACAAGATAAATAGCTTAACTTATGACCTATAATTGTTCATGGAAGATAAATGGCTACAATATTTCCTAGGATAGATCCATCTTTTTTTTTTGTGAATTCAGGTCTATTCTATTAAGGAGAAATAATAATACAGATAAAAATACAATTCAGCGTGTCCATCATGCATGAAAGCAAAAACAGAGGAAGCACACCAGTCTTCCTGGAGGAGATAGGAAGGTTGTGACTGTTAGGGTGATCCTCCTGTAGATAGGGAAAATAGATCTTACAAAACAAGTTTGTTGTTTGAGGAATAAAAAATTATTATGTCTTAGCCTGAAGAAAATTGCTCAGAGGAGAAATATTCTAGAAAAAAACTGAAAAAGTGAAAGATTGGAGCATTTAACCTGGCCTTAGAACTTTTCATAGGGCACTTCAATGATCGGGAAACCAAACCTTGTATTCCATTGCACAACGTGTTCTTTAGTGTTGTCTTCTTCTTCCCCTAAGTTGTTGGTGCAAGTGGAAGTTCTACTTCCATTGGAGCTATCCATGCTTTCCTCGCTGGTGGGATTGGGTCGCTTAACTGGTAGAGGGGTCGTTTTCTTGGGTGGAAGAATTTTGGATGCCTTTCCTTTTGGCAAAGCAAGCTGGTGCTAAGAGAGAGGGGTATAAATTTGGGTGGTGTCCAAGGGAGCCGAGGTAGAGGTGAAGCAGGGAGTAGGGGTGGAAATGGGGTGAGGAGGAACAGAAGTGGGAAGAAGGGTGGCGGAGCTGCAAGAACCGACAATCACACCGGAATAGAGGTGGACTGAGAGGGGGTTGGGGCTAGATGCATAGAGGGAGGCATGGGATCAAGCAGAGTAGGGCCAACAAGTTGACCTTTAGGAGCAGGGCCAATAGGTTGAGCTTCATGAGTTGCATGGAGATTGATTGAATGCATAATAAGACTGGTGATCAAATTTTTAATTACCCAGTAGTTCTCTCTATAGACTAGAGTGTGGTTGGCCACCAAGAGGGAGATTAAAATATCATCTTCCCAGTCATCCATCATTACATGCAAAGCTTTCAGAACCTCAACATCGAATCCTTCTAAACTAGCCCGGGCATTGAGTGTCATTGGTCTAGAATCCCCTCTTCCAGCTCTTCCATATCCTTGTCGACCCTTGGGAGTGCTACGTCGGCGTGGTCACATGGTTATCTATGAAATCCCAGGAGAAGAGGGAAGGAGGGTGGCAAAATGGTGGCTACAATCTGACTCTACATGCTGAAGTTTGGACAGAGGGTAGAAGAGCTTCTGCAGATCAGGCTGAGTGAGCATGAAGAAGGTAAGATTGTAGACTCCAGAGACCTTAAGCACCTAGTAACATTGAGATCTATGCACATTATGGTTAACCATTAAAGCATATATCTCATCCTGCTCGACCTTAATTTTCGATAGGACACGTTCCTTGTGGATAAGCATGCTTTGCGTCACCCGGAGCTGAAGAGTCATCATGCACGGAGGAGTCATCATCATGTTTGTGTGTGAGTCTTGTGGGAGTCAGATCCAACCTGTCACTTATCTGTGTGGGAGTCATGTCAGCACCATCATGTGGTATGTAGTTCCTTTTGACATGCTGGGGCATGCTATTCTAGCATTGGGTTCCTATTTCCTTCCTAGCACCCACATCCTAGGAGAAGTCTTTGGTCATCATTTGGATGCAGGCATTCCTGAATTTTGTATTAGAGATCTCATTTAGTGAATATTGCTGGAGGAAAGAAGAGAAAACAACTCCTCTATTTGTAATTTTATCTACAAGAGAGTTGGCTTTACGGCGGATATGTTGAAAAGTGATGGGCACCAGATCTTTGAGAATATCTACAAGTTATTGGAGGTCATGATCTAGACGCCAACAGGAGGAGACCTTGGTGCTGCTGGAGCCATTTTGGATTTTCGAAGCCATGTTAAAAAAAAAAGGTCTGAGTCTCTCTCAACAATGAGTGGGAAGGATATATGAGTATAGGTAGTGATGATGTCCTGAAGCAACCCCATTAGCTCTAACGCATTTTGGCTTCCCATCCCCTGTTTTCCAAGATAGATGTGCAAGACTAGCCTTTGTCAGTTCTTAAGACCCCTCCAAAACCCTCCAATCTGGGGTTTTCTTTCAAAGCACCATCAAAATTAAGCTTGAAGAAACCTTGAGGGGGAGGGGGGTGGGGGGAGACCAGGTGGTAGGGGATTAGGAATGAAGATGGGGAAGGCTGGAGTTGGTGAGTTTAGTGAGAAAGTGGGTGAACCAGATGTTTAAGATTTCTTTTTCCCTAGGGTTGTCTTGAAATTATTTATCCTGCTAGTTGGATAGCATGGTGGTTTCCTTGAGATTCTGGTGTAGCTGAACCCAAATGGTCTCCATCGAGTTGGCTTTGCTTTCAAAGATATGGCTATTGCGCTCCTTCAAGATGTTCCATATGAGGAAGCCAGGGATGAGCTACCAAAGTATGTTGAGAATGGGGTTTTCAAAAGGATATGCATGCCAATTCTTGATGGTGTCATCAATTTTTTTCCTGGTGTCTGTTAGTTCTCTTACAAAAGAAGGCCATTCTGTTCCAAATCTGATTGGAGAAGGAGCATTGGTATGGGAGATGATCCATGGTTTCCCCATGCTCGTTATAAAGCATGCATTGATAGGGCCCAATGAATTTTCTTTTGATAAGGTTATCCTAAGTGAGGATATGCCTATGCAAGACTTCCCAGAGAAAAATGGTAACTTTGGGCCAAGTTTTGATTTTCCATATTTTGGACTAGCAGGGATTGGGTTGGTCTTACGAGCTGATCATGAGATGATAAGATTCTTTGATGGAGTACATGCCACTGGGTTTGTATCCCCATTAGAGAATGTCATTACAATATTTGGTGCGAATACAACATTGTTGAATGTTTTCCCATAATGCCCTAGAGTAAGCCTGCTGATGAAGCTGATGCTAGTGATCATGAGTGATCCATTCCCGGAAGTCCTGATGGGTGATAGCGGTCAAGAAGGTATGAAATTTTTCACGCTAAGGAAGTAGAAAGATGTCATGAAGGGTGTGCAAATGAAAATAGTTTTCTAGTGAAGGAAGTTGGTTACAAGAGTCGGTCTGAAAATTGGCAATAGAACCATCGTGAATTTCCCAGAAGCAGTGTTGTTGTATCTTTTATCTTTAGGACTTGGCTGCATTATAGATAAGAGAGCCATTGATGTCTTGTGAGTACCTGATTAAGTGTTGGATAGGCCAATCCGCAACATATTTTTGTTCCATAGATGAACCCAGGGGATGTTGTTTTTGGTGATCCAATTCCACCATATTTTAGCACTGAGAATTTCACATGAATTTCATTGTTAATAAATGGATCCTGAACACTGAGTCCACCTTCTACCTTGATTTGGCATGCATTGTCCCATTTTACCAAAGCCCAATGATGCACTTGATTGTCCCCTTTCAAAAGAAAGCTTCTCTGGAGCGAGCGTATGGATTTGAGGACCCATTTGGGGGTTTCCAGGAATGAGAAGAGATAAAGTGGCATGGCCTGGAGGACAGATTTGATGAGAACCAGGAGGCTAGGAAGATTGAGAGTGTGAAGAGTCCATTGAGAGAGGCGGAGCTCCAATTTTGCAAGAATAAACTTCCAAGTTGAGTGCTTGAGGGATGAGTCTCTGAGGGGGGCTGCAAGGTACTTTGAGGGGAGTTTGGAAACTTTGAATCCGAGGAGTCTCGAGATATTTCTCTAAGTGGACAGAGGAGTATTGAAAATGAAGATCTCAGATTTCTGAAGGTTGATCGTCATCCCAGAGGCTTTTGAGAAGGTGGTATGAATGTTACTGAGCGAATGGGATTCCTAGACCGAGGGATGGCCCATGAGAAGGTTGTCATCCATGAACTGTTGATGGGTGATGGGAGAGTGATCATGGAGGGAGAGGCCTTTTAGGGTAGCCTAATATTTGGCATGATTAAGCATGCGTCCAAGACCTTCCAACATGAGAATAAATATGAAGGGAGAGAGAGGGTCTCCTTGTCTAATGCCCTATGAGGGGTTGAAAGGTTTGGAAGGAACCCCATTGATGAGGACTAAAAAGAATGTAGTGGTGATGAGGCTGTGAATCGATCTTGTCCAAGAATGATCAAATCCAAAATCCAGAAGGGCTTTTTTGGTACAGTTCTAGTTGAGTTTATCAAAAGCTTTGGAGAGATCGAGCTTGAGCAACATGCTAGATTCTTTGGTGAGCTTGAGAGAGTTAATTACCTCATGATCTAGATTGATACCATCAAGGATTTGATTCCCTTCAACATAACCATTTTTCTCCGGGGAGATGAGGGAGGGGAGGAGGGGTTTGAGGCAATTGGCTATGACCTTGGTTATGATTTTATAGAGGGAAATAAGCCTAAACCTGTCCATAGTGGAGACATTGGGATCTTTAGGAATGAGGGTAAGGAAAGTGTCATTGATTGTAGGAAGGATCCTTTGGTTGTGTCGAGATTCTTGATAATTTCCCATATCTCACATTTGAGCATATTCCAACATGCATGAAATAAATTTACAGTGAAGCCGTCTAGTCCTGGGGCTTTGTCCTCATTCATTTGCTTAATGGCTATTTCCACCTCTTGTAAAGTGGTAGGTCTCATTAGCATGATATTTTTTTCAGCTGTAACTAAGGAAGGAATGTGAGAGGTTACCTACTACTGAGCTGCTTCTCATTCGAAAATGTTCTCTTTCAGGAGACTGTCAAAGAAGGAGACAAGTTCCCTTTCTATGTCCTAATGAGATTCCAGATGATCACCTTCATTGTTCTTGAGTTGGGTGATGTGATTTTTCATGTGATGTTGCAAGGTGGAGTGATGGAAAAAGGAAGTGTTACGCTCCCCTTCCTTGAGCCATTTTATTCTATCTTTTTGCATCCATAGGGTTTCTTCTTGTTTAGTGCGCTCTTCTATCTTGGAAAGTTGAAGTTGTTCATGTTGATTGTCTTCCTTTGATATACCATTTGAAATGATTTGTTGTTGAAGGTGTTCCATTTCCTGCTCTAGAAGTGCCTTGCTAGTGAAGATATTTCCAAAGGCGTGTTTGTTCCAGTGTTTGAGATGAGCCTTGAGGAGTTTGAGTTTGGAGTGCATTATGTACATACAGGTGGAACCTGTGAAATGAGTGTTCAGCCACCAGTTCCTGATCATTTCAGAGAAGTCAGGATGGGTGAGAAAGAATTTTCCAAATCTAAATGGTTTTTCACCGAGATGATTCTCCCAACTACCAATGGAGACTAATGGGCCAGTGATCAGAACCAATGGCGGGGAGAATAGATGTGGAGAGTTCTCCATTTCTGAGCGTGAGTTGTTTAGTGATGAGAAAGCAGTCAATCTTGTTGGCTATCTGAGCCTCACCCCCTCTACGATTGTTCCAAGTGTGGATTCCATTGTTGGTATGGAGCTCTATCAGTCCATTATTATTGATGAAATATCTGAAAATCCTGTCTTCTGAAGAAAGGAAACGACACCCTCCTCTTCTATCTTGAAGGAAAGTGATGAGATTGAAATATCCTCCCAAAATATCACTGGGGTGAGGCTGATCATTACGGAGCCAATGGAGGAAGTCTAGGAAGGTGATTTTCTGGGAAAGGAACTGAGGTCCGTAGACATTGGTGATTCATCCATGAATAGTGGATCCAAGAGGATGGAAGTGCGTGCAAATAGAACAACGGGTCACTAGAAAGTAATCAAGCTCTACTTCTCGGGGGTTATGGGAAATTGATTGTCCTCTAGAGGCTCCAAAGGAATCAACTAAGATGCACTGTCTACCTCACCAGAGTCTGGGGATTAAGGAGTGCAGAGTGGTGCAGTTGGATTTGGATTCTTGTAACATTAGGATGGTGTGTTTTTCTTGCTGGATCTTTTTCTTGATCATTCTATGCTTGCTGGGGTTGTTGATGCTTCTTATATTCTAGGAGACAACTTTCATTGGGGAACAGATGGGTTGGAGGGGAAAAAATTAGTGAGCTAGGAATATTTCCCTGATTCAATTAGCTTGGTACCCAAAGCAGCCAATATATGAATATTTAATCTCCTCCTACGCTTCTTGGGTTCCTTGATGATTTTTTTCGTCTCTTTGAGGTGGCTAATGATAGCTCCTAGTTTTGACCTAGTACTCGGAGATTGCAAGATATCCATGAGTAGTTGGATTTGTTTAGGAGTGATCGCATGCAGAGTATTGTTTTTGCATGCTTTCTCCAAGACAAATAGATCTAATCCCTTTAGGTCAATGTCTCTCAGACATTCATCTATTGGTACATCCACATATTGCATGGAAGAGGGTGTTTCTTGATCTCGAGATGTCATTTTTGGAGTTGAGATCTTGCAAGTACATCGTTCTTGACTGTTTGACTAAATTCCTCCGTTGTCTTTCCTTTTCAATGCTCATGGTGTTGGAAATTCAGAGATGGAGGAGGCTTATCTGTGTCTTTCCCTGTTTCCATGGGTTGCGAGCCTAGAATCCCAAAGCTGTTACTCGTGGAAGGCATCGTGCATTTTCTAATAGTGGGGTTCTTTCTTCCTTGTTTCCTCCTATTAGAAACCTTCTTGAAGCCTTCTTCATCAGTTGGGGGAGACTATTTGTTGTCTCTATGAATCTTGTTTCTAGGATAGTCTTTGTACAAATTTTCGTGCTCATGATATTTTCTGCAGCATAAGGGTACATGTTCGTAATCTAGAAGTTGTATCCATTGTGTTTCTTCATGTGCTAGCATGATATAGTCTGGAATGGATTTGGCTATATGCATATTTACAGAGATGCGAGCATATGAGGTGTACCTTTGGTGTTTGGTTTGATCTGGAATTTTGATGAATTCTCCAGGGGAATTGCTGATTTCTTTGAGGGTTTCTTCATCCCAATAGTCTTGTGGTAAGGAATAGATCATGACCCAGACTGGAGCCCAGGCAAAGTTCTATGTATCATGGTTGAAGCGCTCGATCCAGTTTCTGAGAAAGAGTCCTGCCGAGTTGAAAAAGTACAAGCCACCTTCGAAATATTGATCTCTACATTAGAGGAAATTTGGGGTCTAAAATGGGCCTTATAAGAAAACGTGCCAACAATAAGTTCTTGTGAGTTGGAATTCAAGAACCAATAGAATTCCAATAAAATGAGTCAACCATAATGGTTGAATTGACATATTTGTCATAAAAAAACTACTTTTTTTGTTCATATTTTCGACATATCTCCTTGTGTTTTTACTCAAATATCGATCGGGAGAGCTCGTTGGATGCAATATTTGATTCCTCATCCAACGAGTTCCCACACTGCATACTTTTGATAGACCCCGCTACCCCAAAAACAAGAAATACCTAAAAAATGTGATGATGACATCATCATCACGTTTTTTCAGGTATTTCTTATTTTTGGGGTAGCGGGGTCTATCAAAACTATACAGTGTGGGTATGTGTTGGATGTGAATCAAATCCTGAATCCAATGAGCTCTCCCAATCAAGATTTAAATAAAAACATAGGGAGACATGTCGAAAATACGAACAAAAAAAGTAGTTTTTTTCTTTTTTCCTCCAAAATTAATAAATATTATTTTATTATTTTAACTATTATTTTATTATTTTCTTTAGGAGGCCCATTTTAGATCTCAAAATTCCTATAATGTCTTCCAATAGTGTGAAGATGATGGTAAAGAATCCTTTGGACCCAAGATGGACATCAAAATGTGCCTTCGGTCTCCATTTCGCCACAATCCTAATGAGTAGAGCTTTTTTCGTTGGTGATCTCCCTATGAATTTCCCTATGAGTGCATACATCTTCAAGTATTCAATTTTGGCATTGATTCTAGAGGATGGGAGGTTGATGTGGGGTTGTTGAACTAATTTATCTAGGCATGTATTCTTTTTGGGTCTTTGCATGGGCGGAGTATGTACCAGTTGGCAACCATTGTCAGCAATGAGGGTTTCTGTGCCCCAAGGGCCTTTCAATGTTGGTGAATCATCCTACAGCAGCATGGGGAAGGCATCCTCAAGCGATGGCTGGGAGGGACCAGTCGTCCCCCTCACGTGGGTGGCCATCAGAAAGATCCAAAGGAGAGAGGCTAGAACTAGGAGAGGGAGATCCAGGAGGAGTCAGAAAAGGGTTTACGGAACAATCATTAGGTTTTTGGCATCAAAAAGTTGCAGAGCCTGAAAAAAATCTGAATCATTCTAGCATAGATTCATCTTACCTCGTGAGAGAGATCCAATTTCTTAAGGTGAAAATTTTTTTGTCTTGATTTTTTTACTCATCTAAAAAATTTACGCCTCATGAAATAATCACGAGAATTAAATTAGCATAATATATATGTAATTTTCATTAAAAACATATGCAAATTTTTAAGCATGCACAATTTCTTTTTTTAATTTTAATTTTTAATATTATTTTTATATTTTATTATTAAAATATTTCATGTAAATGACAACTCTTTTCATACTAGAACACCTCGCTGCTTTCCATGCAATGAATTTAATTTATATATACCATATAAACTGAAACCTTGTGTAGATTAGTTCTCCCAAATTATGATTTTGAATTTTTTTTTTATATATACTAGCGTAGTAACTACTCTCCATGCAATGAATAATCTATATACACCATATAAACCCAAACCCCATATAGATTAGTTCTCCCAAGTCGTGATTTTGAGGAAATATTTTATATATACTGGCCTAGTAACCAAAAAACAGGCTTGTATATATACGCAAATGTAATAATGTTATCATTGTTTTAATGGGAGCTTTGCATAAAAATGGAAAGGTGAAATTTTAGATCAAATAATAAGATCAGATCTTAGTGAAAATACTTTTTAATTATTTTGTTAAAATTCTTTACGGCATTGAGTTTGTATGCATGGATGCTTTATATAGGGTTTGGTAAATCATGCAAAATACATGGTACATCGATATAGTGGCCCATGAATCAACGAAGCATATTACATATATGTTGAGTGAAGCCCGGATGATTCTTCTCACTCTCATCCAATATCTAAAAGTTATCTTGTTGATAGTTTCCTATGATCACGATAGCCCCAACACCTAAAGTAAGAAAAATAAGAAAAATGGTGTTAAGCATGGCCAACAAGAATGTATTAGAAATGGATAATAACCAATTTTCCGAAAAGATGGGAGTTTGAAATTTTTTTTGAGTCTAGTAACAACTGATTTTTCTTGGTTTATGGATTTAACATTATCAAATTTGTTGTGTTTTGATTTTCGGTTGCTTTAAGGAAACAAAAAATTAGAATGAACAATTATATATGGCCGTGTATAAGTCCATAGAGGTAATAGACGGTACTGAAGAGTTGATGTGAATCCAAAAGAGAAGAAGAGATATATGTTGCTACAAAGAAGATTGTAATCTCCATCCTTGAATAACAAGAAGATCGATGCCCTTTCTTTGTGGAGTTTTTCCTCTCAAGGGTGTTACCAGATTAAATCTCTAAGTTCATTAGTATGTGTCTGTCATTATTCTTTGTCTACTTTGTCTAATCTCTGTATTGTTTAAGCTTTCGCTACTAAACATGGTATTAGATTTGAGTTACTAGAGATCGAGGCGAAGAACTGAATTGGAATCCAAGATTGAATATGGTTGCTTGAGAAAATGGTCAAGGCATAGAGTGAGAAGTTTGAGGTGGAGAAGTTCAACAGGAAGATCAATTTTGAGTTATGGAAAATCAATATGAAATATCTGCTTATGCAACAAGGGCTTCCGAAAGACCTACTAGGAAAATTAATAAGGCCATTGGACATATCGAATGAAGACTAGGAGGATCTAGATTTCAGATCCATCGGTACCATTAGGATGTGTTTAGCAGATGATGTATTTTTTAACATTGTTGAAAAAGATTTGGCAGCAGGATTATGGGTTAAACTTGAAATCCTATATATGACCAAGTCCCTGACCAACATAATATTTTTGAAAAGTAAGCTATATACACTAAGAATGACTAATGGTATGAAGATCCATGATCATCTGAATACCTTCAATGATCTGGTCGGTCAGTTAACTAATGTGGATGTGAATATTGATGATGAAGAGAAGGAAATAAACTTGTTGTGTATGTTTCCTGATTCATGGGATCATATTATTACCTCTATTTCATTTAGTAATCTGGAATCCTTTGATTATGGCATTGTTGTTGGAGCGTTGTTACTAAAAGAGCAATGAAGGAAGAATAATTGAGAAAATTCTTCATCATCAGCGGTAGCGACTAGAAACCAATGAAGTGAATGAGAGCAGAGCTCAAGACATACCTCTAGGTCAAAGTCAAAAGAAAATAATGTTAATCTTAGGTGTTAGTTTTGCAACAAATTAGGTCATATAAAGAAAGATTGTTGGAAAAGAAAGGATACAAGGATTCATCCCAAGATCATTCCACGAAGGAAGAAAACTTAGTAGAAGCAAGTCCAAAAATGGTTGATGAGGTACTTTATATTTCCAATGTACACCAACATCAATAATAATTGGTTATTAGATTCTAGTGCCTCTCACCATAGGTTTCTTCATAGAAGTTGGTTTTCATCATATCAATCAATTGATGAAGGGGTTGTTTATACGGGAAAGGATATTTTCTGTAAAATTCTCAGAATTTGAAGCATTAAAATCAAGATGTATGGTGGCATTATGAAAACATTGAATGAGGTGAGGCATGTTCCTAAACTAAGAAAGAATATGATATCTATAGGAGTTTTGGATGTTGTTGGTTACAATTTCGTGGTTCAAGGTGGATTTACAAACGTGTCTAAGGGAATATTAGTGGCCATGAAAGTAATAAGGATCGAGAATCTATACAAACTAGAAGGGAGTTATGATATAACTCAAGTAACCATTGTGTCTTAAGTTGCAAGTGACCCTTCTCATCTATGGCACCAGCACTTGGGACATATGAGAGAGAAGGGGATGAACATACTTATGAATCATAAGTTACTCCCAAATATTAAATTTCTAAATTTTAATTTCAGAAAGCAATATGTGTTTGGTAAACAAGCAAAACAAAAGTTTAAAGAAGGAATGCATGTTAGAAAATGTGTCATAAATTACATTCACTCTAATGTTTGGGGTTCATCCCCTATAGTTTCATATGTAGGATCATGATACTTTGTGAAATTTATAGATGATTATTCCATGAAGGTTTTGATATATTTATTAAAGAAAAAATATGATGTGTTTAATGTATTAAACTTAGTTTAGGGCATTGCTTGAAAATAGCATAAGTAGGAAAATCAAGTTCTTAAGGAATGATAAAAAAATAATATGAACAATGAACAATGTACCGAGTACAAAAGACAAGATAATATACAATGCTTGCTCAAATGAAAATATATCCTTCCTATATATAGGAGACAAAGGTTTACACTAAAAACTAATAGACCCTTTAATAGACCTAAGCCTACATCAATAATATGTAATACACCACCATATAGGGGGTAAAGTGCCACACTATAGGGGGGTTGTGCCCAACATTTAGGGATTACCATGCCCCTCCCCTTAAAATAAGTGTTGTCCTCAACTCTTGGATGGTTGTGGATGCATCTGTATGAAGGAATCCTTTCCTCATGTCGAATCTGCAGCTGGTAAATTCTTCCACGTGATGAGGTACTCAATAATAGCTTGATTTGGTAGTTGTTTCGTCCTCGTTTAAATGATTTGTTCAAGTGCTCATATGATTTTTCCTTCTTCATAAATCCTTTGAATGTGATGTTGATATACCTATTGTATCATCATGTTTTTGGACATATTTAGTATTTCGAGACAGCTTGTCAGTGCTCTATGTGATATACCACGGCTTGAGCTAAAGATTTTTCTTCTTCAAACCTTGATTGGAAGATTGTTTCATGGCTAACTTGGACCAAGATAAATTTAAAATTTCAGCTCCTCTAGGTCTGCAACTTCATATTATGGTGTCCTTATGTTTCCTCTTTATGACCCCAAAGGTCTGTCCTAATTTGGATTCTCTAGGGAAACTATATTGCAATTCTTCTAACACTTCTTATTTCTTTCCTATCGAGAAAAACAAACTTGTATTTTATGCCACGTTTCCAATATTTTATTTCTGCAGCTGAAACTTTTACCATGGATTCCCAGGTTCTTATTATTTTGGATGCAATAGGGCTCACTCAATTTGAATGTCGGTTGCCTCAGATATGAACTTTTTTCCTATAACACATGTTTCAAACCCTAACTAGAAGACTATTTTAGGGCTGACTTGTAACTGAGATAAAATTTTAATTTTGAATCCTCTAGGTCAGAAACTTCGGCCTCTAGTACCCTAACGTGTCCTCTTTCCAATTTTGTAGGTCTTACCTAATTCAGATTTGCTAAAAGAAAATGATTGCAAATATCCCAAATCTTCTTATTGTTTTCCTATACATAAAAGAAAACTTGTACGGTATGCCGCATGTCCAATATTTTGTTTTGTAGTTGATACTTCTACCACAGATACCCTAGTCATTAGAGGAAATTTGGGGTCTAAAATAGGCCTTATAAGAAAATGTGCCAACAATAAATTTTGTGAGTAGGAATTCAAGAACCAATAGAATTTCAATAAAATGAGTCAACCATAATGGTTGAATTAACATATTTGTCATAAAAGAAAACTACTTTTTTTGTTCGTATTTTCGACATATCTCCCTGTGTTTTTACTCAAATTTTAGGTGGGAAAGCTCGTTGGATATGGAATTTAATTATGCATCCAATGAGTACCCACACTACATACTTTTTATGGACCCTGCTACCCCAAAAATAAGAAACTCCTGAAAAAATGTGATGATGATGTCATCATCACGTTTTTTCAAGCATTTGTTGTTTTTGCGGTAGCGGGGTTCGTCAAAAGTATGCAGTGTCGGTACTCGTTGGATGTGGAATTAAATTCCGCGTCCAATGAGCTCTGCCACTTGGAATTTGAGTAAAAACACAGGGAGATATATCGAAAATATGAACAAAAAAAGTAGCTTTTTTCATTCTTCCTCTGAAATTAATAACTATTATTTTATCATTTTCCTTAGCATGCTCATTTTAGACCTCAAATTTCCTTTAATGCCATCTTATTTTGGATGTAACAGGTCTCTCTCAATTTGGATCTCAGATACCCCATATATGGCATTTTTCCTAAAACACATGTTTTAGACTAGGTTTTGGACTAGTCTTAGACCCTAGAATCCTCCGCAATTATCCCTGAACCTGTAATGGATCAAGATCTAAATTTTGGACTGGAGATATTTCAGCCTGTTTTAGAAGTGGTTTTTTAACATAGATATATTAATCATTTTATAAAAAAAATTGTAGTAAAAATTTGAGCATGACTCATTTTGCGGAAGGAAGTCCCGAGGAAAGAGCTTTAATACCAAATTTTATGCAACCAAGTCCCAAATATAGCATAAAAAGAGTAGAAATAGACAATGACAGAGTAATCCATGCCTTAAAAATGAAGAACATAGATAAATATCAATCCTCTTGGAGGGATGAACCTTCTTACACAATGTACTGACAGACATACGAAATGAGTAAATCGTATTTTGGAGGATATTCTTAGAATGTACATAATGAATGATCCCACAAAGTGGGAGGATTATCTACACCTAGAAAAGATTACATATAACAATGGGTACAAAACCTATGCCAAAATGAGTCCCTTCAAGGTACTCTATGGCATAAAGTATAGGAAACTGGTGACCTGGGATAGTCCGGTAGACAGGGTCATGCTAGGGGTAGATTTACCGGAATACCTAGAATAGTTAGTCACCTAAGTGCAACAAAATCTAAAAGAATCACATGACCACTAGAAACGTTATGCAGAGAAAAATAAAAAGGATAAATATTTCCAAGTCAGAAAACATGTTTATTAAAAAGTAAAAGAAAAAAGAATCTCATTGAGCCTGGGAAGGTGTAGAAAGTTGGCACCAAGTTTTTGTGGACCCTTTGACATACTTGCCAAGAAAGGGCCAGTGGCTTATGAATTAGCTTTACATGCTAACGTAAAGGTTCATAATTTTTTTGCGCATCTTTATTGAATAAAAATGTTTATGATACTAAACATGTGATTGATTGGTCCTTGCTACATGTGGAACCTGAAGGGTAGTTTATGCAAGAGCCCTTCATATTTTGGACAAGAAGGAAGTACAACTTAGGAAGCAAACTATTTTCTAGTTAAAAGTGCAATGGAATCACTTTGGGCCTGATGAGGCCACATGGGAGAATGAAACCACCATGAAAGAGGTTTACCCCACCTTATTTCATGATTTCATTTCTTGTCCCTAGAACACTGGGCCAAGCTTGTCTAAGAGGGGAGGGATGTGATATCCTGATTTTTTACATTGATTATATTGGGCATGCACCCCACTGCACATGATTTACTTTGATGTTATATTTGTATTTATATATTGGTCATATGCCCCACTACACATGATTTAATTATGTTGGTTATACATATATACTCAACATAAGCCCCAATGCACATGTTTTGATGTTTTTTATATGATTATATATTCGGTGTAGTCCCTATTGGACAAGGACTATTGTGTTTGTACTAGGCATAGGCCCCAATGTATTGGATTTATTTATTACGTTACTGGGCACAAGCCCTATATACTGATATGGTGTTTTTCTGATGTATTGTGAAGCCTATATTGATATATATGATTTATTTCTATAATGTGTTGGGAATAATCCCTGGAGCACATGAGTTATGAGACTATGTGTTGAGTGTAAGATCTAGAGCACATAGGTGACCCCATCAAGTAAAAGGTAAAAGTGTTGGGCATAAGCCCTAGAGCACATGGGTTATGAAACTATGTGTTGAGCGTAGGCTCTGTAGCACATAGGTAACCCCAGCAAGTAAAGAATAAAAGTGTTGGGCATAAGCCCTGGAGAACGCTAACATGATGTTGAGCATAAGCTCTAGATCATAGGTTCTTTATCCATTGTATCACTAGGTGTATTTCAAAAATGCATCTTAGTATTAGTGTTGAACGAAAGGATCTGGAATTGCACTAGTGTAACGCCTGTTTGATAGTGTTGAACATAAGCTCAGAATAGCACTAGCGATTACTGTAATTAAGGGTGTTGAGTTCGACAGAATCTGAATAACACCACCCTTCATCATACTTATTTAATTTAATTAATTGAAATTTCAATATATTTCTCATCAAGGACTGCAAGATAGTGCCGCGAATATGAGGTAATCCAACATGCAAGGAAATCTAGAGCTACCTATCCTAGTTGGCCGACAAAACCCTACACGAGGCCTTGTTAAAAGAATTAACATAAACTAAGGAAGCATAGAATAAACAAATTATGTTATTTAATGCATGGATAATAATAGACGATTAAATTGTTTAATTCTATAATCTCTCTCTCTCTCTCTCTCTCTCTCTCTCTCTCTCTCTCTCTCTCTCTCTCTCTCTCTCTCTCTCTCTCTCTCTCTCTCTCTCTCTCTCTCTCTCTCTCTCTCTCTCTCTCTCTCTCTCTCTCTCTCTCTCTCTCTCTCTCTCTCTCTCTCTCTCTCTCTCTATATATATATATATATATATATATATACAAAGTTATTTTTAATAAATATAGGTAAAAGATCTAAGTGAAGTCTACATCCACTTATGAGAATAATATGTGTGTGTGTGTGTGTGTAAAAAGAAATAAAGATAACAAAAGAATAAGTGAAAGTCTATGTATATATTATCTTATAAATTAAATATATAAATGAAAATTCTGTTCTAAAACTCAAGTAGGAACTAATAAAGTTCCTAGTTATCAAGAATTAATATATGTTACATACAAATAAAATTATGAATTATTTTCAATAAAATATTAAAATCTTGATTTAACTAAAGTTAACCAACTGCTCCTTTTTGCAAAGAATATCCATAAAAGAAAAGCCAAGAGAAGGCTTAGGGGATCTGATCATTATTCCTAGATGGGTTTGGAGAGCACTTCCAAAATCAATGCTTAGAGAATGCATATCCTGACTTCTAAATACCAGTGATCTCATCCTTAGGAGTTCTACTTTCTCTTGCATGTTGGATCCATCTTGGGGGGGTCCGATTTAGAACCAGGAACAGTTCAGGGTCATGGTTGGGAGAAACATGGCAGTTCTAAGGTTATCTGGTTACCACTCTTAAGTTCAGAAATAGAGTGTGTCTTATTTAATTTTGTGTACTGAAGTGTGCAGGGTGATAGATCCATTACAAGCTACTCAACTGCAAGTAAGGAGTTTTTCTCTATCCCATATTTTATTTTTGATTTAAATTATGTTTACAGGCTGATATTCGTATGCTATAATTCATCCTTCATCAATGTGATTAAATGTTTTTAATTTTTTTTATAGTTTAGGATAGAATCTAAGATTAATTTCTTATATGGTTTGTGATAAATTATTTTTGAAGCTTCTACAATTCTCTTAGGGCTTAGACTAGGTTCTAACAGTTAAGCCCTTATGAAAATTATGATAAACCATTTCAAAAACATAGGAAACAACATTGAATCCATACATAGAAATCCTAGATCCTATAAGTAACATCAAATAACTATTTAACCATTTTATCAAGAGAGGACAGATTTATTTTTCAAGAAAATATTCTCTCCAACCAAGCAAAGCTAATGCTGGAGCTCTCATATTAAAACCTAATTTTATAAATTCAGCACTTGTACAAATCCTCATGCATGATTATAAACTTAAATTTAAAAATAAAACACTTAGCATAATATTACAGAACACCAATGAAGGGTTTACCAATATAACCAAATACATAAACTATCAACTAAACAACATTTGACAGAACAACGTTAAAACAAAGTCGTAAATGAGAGATCAAATCCCTTGGTGTCCAAGTCTACATAAATCAACATTAGCATAATATTACAGAACACCAATGAAGGGTTTACCAATATAACCAAATACATAAACTATCAACTAAACAACATTTGACAGAACAACGTTAAAACAAAGTTGTAAATGAGAGATCAAATCCCTTGGTGTCCAAGTCTACATAAATCAACGTTTCAGAAACTATGCTTTTAACTCTTTAAATTATGCATAACATTGGCTGCAAGACTTCTCAAACCATTAAAAACAATTAAATAAAAATATGTAGCCATCCAGAAAGGTGAGCCAAGGTATCACCATAACCAACCAACTATTGAATCCCTTAAGCGTTGGATGGAGCATGTTAAGCCATTAATTTTTTTTAAAATAATGATAACCCAACAATCATCGAATCCCATAAGAGTTGCCTTTTTAAGCTATTAATAGAAATAAATGAAATTACATTTAAACCATTTCGGATAAGAAATCTAGGTTATCAGAATAATCAACCCACCATCGAATCACATGAAGTGAATTTACTAGCCATCCTGGAAAACGAAGAGCCACACTCAAGCGCTAGCATAAAAATCATGCAACGTATCTAAAAAAAATTAAATGAAAGAACAAAGATGGGGATTTTCCCTTTTCTTGTGTATAGAAGCAAAACAAACATTATGAAATAGTAATGAATTGAAGAAAATATAACTTAATAGTAAGAATTCTACGTCTCAACCAAATCTCATTAATATTTTATAAAACACATAGAGTAAGCATAGAACGAAAACATCCTACCCGACAACGCTAACTATAGAAAGATACAGATTACATTTCAACACTCAAATTGAAAACGTAGAGATGACAAACCCACAATTTACATCATCTTTCACCCAACTACAAAAAACACTAAACAATTTTCCTATCATGCCATTGTTGTCATTGAAAAAGCTAACGTTGAACACTTCCATCACAACAGAATTCGTTCTCATCATCAAACACTTGCTGAGACAAGGGAAATAACCAAGAATTTAAATATTCTTTCTAACAACAAAATTTATAAGATTTCAACAAAACCTCCTTTACTATTTCATATAACCCATAGGGTAAGCATAGGAACTAAATTATTTACCCAACTATCAGACAAATGTAGAGCATCCATAAAAAAATGATACAACCATAAAATCCCAGAAACAGGGTTTTAATTAAGAAGTAAATTCACCCATAGTAAATATTAAGTTTACAAATTCTTCAAATTCCTAAACAGGATTATAATCCCATTAAAATCATGTAAAATCTAATGAGGAAGCCATTAAAAACTACAAATAGAGCATTCCCAAATCTCAAAACATAGAACGACCAACCAGAGTCTAGGACCCTGGCACACGGGATTACGATATTGTGGCTAGATGGTCTTCCTTTCCCACATCTGAAAGCTGCTCCAAGATGAACCTTCCACGAAAACTAATGATGCATAAGAGCATGCTCCCAAACAAAATATTAAAACGAATAGAGTAAGAAATGTAAAACATAGGGAATGAGCGCATACTTGAGTAGCTTGATCAACCTTGCAACTCCTTTTTCCACGCTCTGCCAACGAAACCCCAACCAGGAAGATCACTCCCTCACTTGCTCTAACATGTAAAGGAGGATTTTTCGAATCCCTAGAGGATGGTTTTAAGCCTACGCCACCGTAGAGGGAGCCGCAATGTCATCACATGGCCCACATTAAATACAACAACCAAATCCCACTAAGGATTCAGTTTTTTTACCCTTTCCCTATAGTCTTTTTCTCTTTGTTTATTTTGGTTATGTTTTATAGCAAGACTTTAAACCATTAGTTTTTATAGTTAGGACCTTTGTTGCTAGGTCTTGTCCCTCCCTTAGAAGATACACTAAGCATAGGATCAGCTACATAGAACCTGCAAAACAATGGATACTCCATGCATTAGTTCATAACGAACTAAGTAATCCGAAGGCGTATGATTCTTCCTTATCTTTTTTATTGAGTCATTAGGTAAATCCAGCCACTCCTCTCCTTTAAAAGTAGAGGTAAGTTAGCCACGTCATTTTAGTAAATAAATACTAGGTTATGTATTTAAAACATCCATTATAAACCAGTATGAAATAGATAAAATGACATAAATATACAAGAGACATCGGTATAGAAATAAATGAAGGGAAAAATCACCATAAGCAAATAGAATGCCATCTATTAAGCTACAACATAAAATCCAGAACATGAATACAAGTATTGTTCCTATTAAGTTTATACAATGTTGAAGATAATTATAGATGTCCCTTAGACCTTAGTGGTGTTATTGACCTTCAAAAAATATTTATGTATTTTAGGAACATTACACAGAATATGTATCTTCCTCGGATGCTTGCAAAGGGGCAATCTAGTTGAAAGGTTTTCTTGGGGAGTTTGGAAGAAAACAACATAAGGTAAAAGTTTTTCGTGACAGTCAAAGTGCTATTCATTTGGATAAAAATACAACTTATCACAGTAAGACAAAACACATTTCTGTGAAGTATCATTTTGTAAGACGTGATATTGATGAAGGTAGTGTACTTATTGAAAAATTCCACACTCGAAAGAATTGCGCAGACATGTTGACGAAACTAATCACATTAGAGAAGTTGCAATGGTGCATAACTTCTCTTGGCTTGCAAGAAAATTGATGAAAGATAAAAACCAAGGTATCCGGTAAATTGTTATCAAGGTGGATATTTTTTATAAGAATGACAAACAATTTTTCGAAAAGACAAGAGTTGGCATTTTTTGAGTTTAGCAACAACTGATTTTTCCTAGTTTATGGATTTAGCATTATCCCGTTTTTTGTGTTTTGATTTTATATTGCTTTAAGGAAACAAAAAAATATAATTAATAATTGTATATGGTTGTGTGTAAGTCCATAGATGCAAAATATGATATTGAAGAGTTTATATGAATCCAGAAGAGAGGAAGACATATATGCTCCTGCAAAGAAGATTGTAATCCCCATCTTTGAATAACAAGAACACCAATATACTTTCTTTGTGGATGTTTCTCTCAAGGGTTTTACCACTTTAAATCTTTGTGTTCATTATTATGTGTTTGTCATTATTCTCTATATATTTTGTCTTATTTCTATATTGTTTAAGCTTCCCCTCACACGAAACTATTCTCATTAGGTGGTACCATGTCTAAGGAATCCTTCAAATGAAAAGAAAATGGGGGAAATTGAAAATTCTCCACGCCAGACACATTGTAACACAATCCAAAGGCAAAACTAACTTCAACATCATGAACTATACTTTATCTAATCTGAGAGGCAATATTGCCTATAATATGACTATAGATTGCTTTGGGAAAGATAGTGTATGAAGTGCCTGAATCTATTATGTTCCACCGTTCCCATTACTGTTAATTGTGAATGAGCTTTGAGGGAATCCTGAAGGAAATACCCAAATTTATTTCCAAGAAGAGGATTAAGTGCAATACTAGAAAACACTACCGAACATCAAACTTGAAAGTTCTTTATTTCTCGTCTCTCTCCTCCTTTCAATGGAGAAATTAAGGCCTCGGTGAGTAGATAATAGTGAATAATGCGAATCAAATGGTTGTTGGCATAACTGAATATTAATATGAAACATCCAGTTATTATTAGTAGTACGGTATCTAGGTTTATAACTATCAGTATGTAAGTAAACCCAATCATCCAAACAAATATAGTGCTACACAATGTTTCTGACAGTTTCGTGATAGAGAGCGTACTTGAAAAGGTAATCCATTATTTTATGAAAGAATTGGTGGAAAGTGTACCATCCTAGATCCAAATCCTAGGCTCTATCAAACACCGAGAGGCCAGATAAAATATCCCAAGGAAAACCTCCTTTATTTAAATACCTAAGAATAGGTTTGCACCTCGAGAGATCTAATCCATCTCGGTGCTTGATAGAGACTAGGATTTGGATCTAGGCTAGTTTCAATCATGGGCAGTGACAGAAAACTGGAGTTTGATCAACATTGTAAGGAACATGTTAAGTTGAAAACATAAATATAATTATGAGTATTATCTCAGTGTAAGTAATAAGTATGAAGGATTGAATAAATTGTTAAACTGGAAAATAGAGACGATAATTTTGTAAGGATTAAATAAATGAAAATATTGTTTAGATTTACAGTCACTCTAGGGTTTTCCATTTTACCCCAAACAATCACTCTTCTTTTGTTTTGTTTAGAAGAGGCACATTCTACATTACTATACATTTTCTCAACATTTCCACTAAAAAAGATTTACATTTAGAAATTTGATCTATTTCAACAATTGGTATATTTTTTTTAAGATAGATTTATGCTACTAAAACACATTCATAAACTCTTGACTTGGGATTTCATTGCCGACTACAATTTTTGAAACTTGAAAGTACAATCGGAATCTTTTTAGAATTTTTAAAGTATAATAATGAATTCAGAATTTGAGCATATCTTAATTTTGGTTCATTACGATTCACATATGGATGGTACAAAGCTCATGGAAAAACAATCTTGGGAAACGAAGGTATTGATTAGTCTTTGAAATAATATACTTTTAGAAATTTTATAATTTTTTTAGTAGTAGTTTATTTTACATTTTCTTTATTTTTAATTAAAATTGGGTAAAAAAATTTAACAAATCTCCTTGAGTGCAATTTTCCATAGGTTGTTTAAGAAGCCTTGCATGGTTGTTTAGGAGGCCTTGCACATTGTTTTAAAACGATGTCCAAGGACAACATAGTTTTGCATATAATTACATGGCATCAAATTTTCCATTGATATTACATGTGCCCAAGGAATATATCCATGTAGATTACTATCTTTAGTTTCTGTACTTGAATAATAGTTGTTAACACAATTCACAATCTGTCAAGTAGATAACATGATAATCAATTAAAATAATGAGCTACTATCATTAGAGGCATCAAATCCACTCAAGAATTAGAGGGATTCGCCTACCAATCATTCTCAAGAGTGGAATGTGTAATTAAATTTTTCATTAGAAGGATAAAATCCACTCCAGAATTAGAGGGATCCGCCCAGCAATCATTCTCAAGAGTGAAATGTGTTTGAAATCTTGGGAAATGAAGATATTGATTAGTGGTTGAAATAATATATTTTTTGGAATTTTATAAAAAAAAATTGTCATAGTTTATTTTTTATTTTCTTTTTTTTTAATTGAAATTGGATAAAAAAAATTAAGGGCTGATGCACAATCATGGATTCCTTTAAAGACAATTTAGATGCCACATAATACTGGAAAAACCCGGAACCTCTAACTTTAGGTGAGAATTAGAGGTACTTCCCTAACGTATTCAAAGATGAAGTAAAAACACAAAATATAGGTAATTGAATCAGCTTTAATAATATATAACATTTATGCAGAAAAACTGTATGTAATTGATTGTAAAATTAGTTTCTGTGAAATTGGGTTTTCAAAATTTCAGCACATCATAACATATATGTTTGTGTGGGTGCAGCAATATATGAGGTAAATGATGTCAATTTTGTATAAAATATTGTAGACATGTAAAGGACATATGGGCCTAGTGAAACACTATTTACTAATATTGTTTGATGAATTATTATTTTTTTATTAATTATTGAAGTCAGAAAAGCTCAAAATTAGAACATTATGTGTGGGTGCAACACTTTAGAGAAAAAAATTAATGAAATCCTTGATTTCTATATATAATATTGTAGAGATCGCTCTCTCCTAGTGCACCATATAGTTTTCTTGGAAAATTGTGAAGGAAATAAAAGGTTATATAAAAAACAATCGATGTATCTATTTCCAAAAACTAACCTGTGTCATTTAGAAAAATAATAATAAATAATTAAAAGATACATTTGAAGGAAAAAATTACATATTCAGAATCATAATATTGTACTCTACAATATTCTAAATTTTCATAAAAAAAACATTGTGTTTGTCAAAGCAAAACATGCCATCGAAACTGAGCATATTAATAGAATTCTAAAAGACAGGAAATAACCCTAGCTTTTATGTCCTAGCCAACAGGTTCGGTAGTATGAAGCTAATTCGGAACATAATTCCAAACCTTATTCCAGCTGAGTTTTTAAATATTTAAAACACACATATATGTTATAGTTTATTCATATCACATATGTGATATAGTGCATATGTGATTTATATCGCATATGTGTTTTTGCTTAAATACTTTGGTATGCGTGTAAAAAAGAGTAATGGAATCCTTATCCCATTATAATATCATTTAGATTCCCAATATTCCATCCAGATGGTCTATGGGGTGGCTCGTGGCCCAACATTACATTGGTTAAGAGGGGTGGAGTCACAGGAGGAAGAGGAAGGTCTAGAGGGAATCATGGGAGGGAGAGATGGGTAGGGGACATATATGGGGGGGATGAAGGGAGGAGAGATATAAGGGGAAGGGAGGGATGGTTATGGGAGTCATATGAGGGGGGGATGGAGGGATGACATATACGAGGGGTGGATGATTGTTCATTGATGTCTGCAAATGTACAGTCCATAGAATAAAACAAATCATATGGTACTAGAAATCTTCATACAAGTGTGTGGCCATTAGTGTAATGAGTGTTTATACGTGTATAACGATTTCGACGTTTTTTCAGGATTTAGTAATTAGTATTTATAGTAAACGGGTGAAATATCATTTCTATCATCATCATCATCATCATAATCATCATCATATCCATAGTCAGCATGATCATCATCATTGATGTCATCATTGTGATCATCATCGTCGTCGTCATCATCATCATCATCATCATCACCATCATTGTTCATCATCATCCTCATCGTGATCAACATCATCATCATCCTCTTCATCATCCTCATCATCATCATAGTCATCATCATCATAGTCATCATCATCATTATCATCATCCTCATCATCATCATAGTCATCATCATCATAGTCATCATCATCATTGTCATCATCCTCATCATCATCATCATCATTGTTCATCATCACCACATTAGAGGAAATTTCAACTCAAAACGGGCCTCCTAAAAATAATTAATAAAATAATAGTTAAAATAATAAAATAATATTTATTAATTTTGGAGGAAGAAAAGAAAAAAACTACTTTTTTGTTTGTATTTTTGACATATATCGTCGTGTTTTTACTCAAATTTTGATCGAAAGAGCTCGTTGGATGCAGGATTAAATTCTGCATCCAATGAGTACCCACTCGGCATACTTTTGATGGACCCTGCTACCCCGCTACCTCGGAATACATCATCATCACGTTTTTTTAGGTATTTCTTGTTTTTGGGGTAGCAGGGTCCGTCAAAAGTATGTCGAGTGGGTACTC
>LPNX010865127.1:66717-121717 GCA_001517045.1 Pseudotsuga menziesii
TATTATAATTGGATAAGGGTTCTATTATAGGTTTTTGGATGGGAGGGATGGTTCTGTAGACTACAACTATAGTCATGGAAGAGTAAACAATAAGTCCCTAACTCAACACACATGCCTTATAGATGGAATATTTGGCCTTTAGTGGGATATGGGTGTCATTATGAGGTTTTATGCACTAAGGATGGGTCTCAGGGTCTTCACCATGGTAATGGGACAATAGTGTAACAAAAACAAGTCTTAAAGCACTACACATGCCCTTTAAAGGGGATATTTAACCTTAATATGGGGTATATGTGCCATTAGTCTATTTTATGCATTGAAGATTGCTCAGGAGGCATTGACCATGGTCATATAGGAACCATTATGAATATTTCCAGACAAGAGATAGTTCTTTAGACACTACCATGGTCCAAGGATAGGTTTGGAGGTCTTAACCATTGGTATGGTGTCCATTGTAAGGTTATAGAAGTTTAACATATTTTAGTCCAAGTTTGATATGCAATTGATATTTAATATTTGATAAGCATGGATAAGTCAAGTTTAATATTTGATATGCACTAAATCACATATGTGATATATAGCATATGCACTAAATCGCATATGCAATTTGGAGATCACGTAATAAAAAACTACATGTTAATTAAAAAGCATTGTATCCATATCGCATATGTGATAAAACGGACATGCGTTATATCACATATGCGATATGTGTTATATAAAAAACGATGCGTTGCATGATGTGGGCCAAGTTTACTATAACAAAAGACATAATTCTTCTAAACCCGCACACAAAGATCTGTTCAACCTACAATTTAATCATTACTTACATAAATCCATAGGTTTTGTACAAGTTTGGGTGGATTTCAATGGAGAATGTACATAATAGAGGTCAGAAGTCAACTCATGCACATCTTGATCTCTTTGTTGCCAAAGCATATTCCATTGTATGTACTTGTCCTCATAGCTACCCAAAGGATATTATTGCCCCTTTATGGCATCTCGAAAAGAATTTCAAGTGGGTACAGTTGAGAATAGAGAGGGTTCCTCCTCGTCCTTTCTCTCACAGTAGGTTTCCCACCATTCCTTGACATGAGGGGCAACTTTTAGTAGTGAAAAAGTAATCTTTTCCCAATCGAAAAAGTCATGAACTGAGAAATATACTTCTAATAGATTCAACCATCTATCTATGGCATCTGCATCTATTCGGTCATCAAATATGGGAATGTCGAAGTTTACTTGTACCTTAAAAGGGGTTGCACCTCCAGAGTGGCTACTAGATGCAGATGCACCGCCAGTGGGAAGTCGTTGAAGGATCTGGGCGAAGTTATCCGTCATCGTGTTCCTTTGATTTTCAAGGGCCTCCTCGAGCAACATTTTGATAGGATATTCTATGCCCTCATATTTATTTTCGTCCCCCATGGGCGGCCATTAGTATTTGCGAGACTGATATTGCAAAGGTTCGACCATATTGAGCCCTAACTCTTTATACCCCGCCCTCATTGGGGACATGCAAAGAAGGATCGAGGAAGAGAAGATTGCTCTGATACCACTGATCTGGATTTATGCAAGAACACAAAAAAATACAAAAATAACCATATAAATAAAGATGCAGTGGAAATAATACTTTATTTCATTAACCAAAGAACTGAAACTTGTTTACATACAGAATGGAAATAAACTAGCTAGAGTGCTGGTAGCTTATCTCTAAGAAGAGATGTGGCGGCTACATGCCTCTGAACCCTGTGTTATAATGAAGCTCAAAGGATTATATATTATTGAGAAACAATGGAAACCATACACATACAAAAACCTAACCCTAGGAGGTGAAACACCAGAATGTGGGTCCCATTGGGTAACTTGGTACATCAATTTCCCGGGGTCGTAACTTTGGCATACTACCTCTTTTTGACGTGCATGATACATTGTTAGAAAGATATATTCAAGGACTACATCCGCATATAGAAATTATTGTATTCAAAATAGACTCATATTTCTTGACCATTCAATGTCGAAAAAATGTTGTTTAGGGCCTCAAAATGGCTCCAGAAGTTTAGGATCCAAAAAAAGCCAAAAATAGTAAATTCTACTATAATTAAGGAAACTAGAAAAGTGAAAGAAACAATGGTCGGGGTCCAAGTGGAATAAGTGGGTGGACACCAATATTCTCCTAGATCAGTGCTTACACCAGAAGAATCTAAAAATAAAAAAGAAAAAAGAAAAAAAGACGGAAGATTCAAGAAATTGTCGTCATACATTAGTTGAGCAAATAGTTCCCATTCCCCCTCAACAAATACCTGACGTAGAGGATGAGGAAGATAATGCAACAATAAAGGAAACTGGTTATAGGGAATATGATATTATTGATCCATTAGTAAATAGACAATATTGTGAAGAGTTCAATAATTATGTTACCCCCAATGCAAATGTGACTCAGTAACAACCATGGTCGGTGGTTCAATCTCCTAATCAAAGTTATCAGCCTGTAGTGGATGTAAATGTCACTCCAACATTTCAAACAAAAAGAAATTTCGCATAAAAATGAAAGAGAAATGCTAAACGCATACAAATGGATGAGAGAGAATTAACTTCCATGGAAGGTAGGGTGGCTAAATGCACTATCCTTTGTCATTATTCTCAAATAATGAAACAATATTGTGATAACAAATCCGAAGCCGGTAAATGCCAATTGTTTTTAGCTTTCCTTAAATCTATAAATATAGCAATTGTTAGAAGAAATTTAGGCATAAGAACAATGAAGAATATGGAATCAAGTAATCACATTGTTAAATCTCTTGCTGCTGCATTAACATAGATTGGTAAAAAAACTCATTCACAAGACTGTAATTTGGCTTGTCGTGTATTGACTGAATCAATTGTATGTAGATCCACAAGACAACGTCGTTTACTTAAATGCACATCACAAATTATGCATTTACATCCAAATACACTTAAAAAATATTTAGTAAGAAGAGACAACCTTGATGTAGAGGGACAAATGGAAATATTATGGGTATTTAGTGATAGGTTTCCATGCAAAGACATGAAGTTAGTCAAAGCAATGAAGGGCCTAGTGCACATGTTTTGGCACGATAACAATAGGCATTCTTCTAACATGAAGGATTTGTTAAAACATTGTAGGGGTTCTAGAAACAATGAACCTCATGTTAAACATTATCTTGACATGATACAAACTCAATTGTTCGAGATGTTTAAAGTTTCCCACGTAGAGCTAAGGCTCGAGCAAAGATATTTTGAAAAATGCAAGACTTGATATGTTAGAGTCAATGCCATCCAGAACACTTGTTGTTGCAGATACCACATAGAGTTTGACCTATATTACCATACATTTGCACATATACGTCATTTTTTGCATCCTAACCATGTGCATGAATGCTCAAGTACAGTACTACCAATGTCATCCAGAGATTTCATCCATATCATAATGTGTCCGAGGCAAGATGGGAAGACACATTAATTAAAACAATGTGTAGAGGGTTCTTGCAACAATTGTGGTGGGCTATCATTATGGTCTTATTGCATCCATGAGAGTGAAGATCAAGCATGCAATTGTCGAGAAGCAGAACTATTAGTATGATACATATCAGCTACATGATGGGAAAGAAAGCAGGAAGATTAAATTGGCGACTTCACAGGTAAATTGTGGAATATTGACATATTAATATTCATGTACACATCTTTTTATGTTGTTTTTTAACACTGTTTATTTTTTTACACCAGGTTCAAGTATGTGATTTTATTTCATAGTTTCGTGGAAAGACCCAACAATACATTCAACATGCCAATATGGCACGGTGGAAAGATGAGCATTTCAAAATATGTTGGGCCACCTTCCCTCTCAGAAAATTATTATCAGTGGTTGAATTTGCATAAAATTACACCCTACAACCATAAAATGAAATACAAAGTCAATACTATCACTCACATGTATGATACTTGCTACCTCATATAGAGCACGAAATATTAATGGACACCATCGGCAGCAGAGATGATCCAGATGTCCTACTCATCTAAGTGCATTGTCAGGTGCACTATTTAACCTTTAAAGTGCATGCTGAAACACAATGTCAATTATTTATCCTTAGTTTATTCCCAATGTAATAAACTTGTGATTGACGGATACCATTCACAGACTTAATATTATTCAGAGGATATTGGACACTATAAACACGATTGTACAACTGCATGTGAGTTATCTATAAATCATGTTTGCACATTTTCTTTGGGTTCTCTTTATTTTCTTATGAGAGTACTAATGTCTAGCCTTTCATGTGTGTAGGATACAAACACCACCTATGGCACATTGGAGGCATCAAGAGCGATGTCTTTAGACACCAACAAATAGAAATTGGAAAATAACATGCTCTCGAGTTGTTGAAATTTACATTTTTTGATGTTTTTAATATTAATATACATTCAATTACATTGTTGGGTAAACTCTTGCAACTATTTCATTGGTGGTTCAACACATGAAAACCCTTGACCATAGTTGTGTTGGAAGGGTTCCCCTATTAGCCTTGCCCATACACACTTGCACGAGCCAACAACATGCAATTTTTCTGCTTTGTTTGGTTTTTCGCTCTTGGACTGGAAGTCACCAAGTGACCTTGAACGACATTTTCATGTGACTTTCAAATGGACATAACTCGAAAACTGGAGGTCGGATCACAGAACTGTGACATCCATTGGTCTCCTGGCGTGCGATTACCTATAGGTGGCCCTCTCCCTCCTATTTTCAAGGACCAATGACTTCATTGTGCATTGATTTCGTAAACTAGGTTTTTGCTCAATTTCCTTCAATGCAACTCTTACATTGGTGGGTCAAAGGCAAAACCATCGACCTTGCCTCTTACAAGTTATGAGATGGAACTAGAAACACATATACATGTACAAATTGAAAACCAACTAGGGTTTCATGAACTACAAATTGCATGCTATCACTATGGTTGAGAATTTATGAGATGGAAATAGGGTTTAGTGACCTCTTTACAAGTTATGAGATGGAACTAGAAACACATGTACATGTACAAATTGAAAACCAACTAGGGTTTCATGAACTAAAAATTGCATGTTATCACTATGTTTGACAAGTTATGAGATGGAACTAGAAACACATGTACATGTACAAATTGAAAACCAACTAGGGTTTCATGAACTAAAAATTGCATGTTATCACTATGTTTGACAAGTTATGAGATGGAACTAAGGTTTAGTGACCTCTTTACAAGTTATGATATGGAACCAGAAAAACATGTACATGTACAAATTGAAAAACAACTAGGGTTTCACGAACACCAAATTGCATGCTATCACTATGGTTGACAAGTTAGTGGATGGAACTAGGGTTTAGTGACCTCTTTACAAGTAATGAGATGGAACTAGAAACATGTGTACATGTACAAATTGAAAACCAACTAGGGTTTCATGAACTACAAATTGCATGCTATCACTATGGTTGACAAGTTATAAGATAGAACTAGGTTTTAGTGACCTCTTGACAAGTTATCAGATGGAACTAGAAACACATGTACATGTACAAATTGAAAAACAAATAGGGTTTCATGAACACCAAATTGCATTCTATAACTATGGTTGAAAATTTAGTGTATGGAACTAGGGTTTAATGACCTCTTTACAAGTTATGAGATGGAACTAGAAACATGTGTACATGTACAAATTGAAAACCAACTAGGGTTTCATGAACTACAAATTGCATGCTATCACTATGGTTGAAAAGTTATAAGATGGAACTAGGGTTTAGTGACCTCTTAATAAGTTATGGGATGGAACTAGAAACACATGTACATGTACAAATTGAAAAATAACTAGGGTTTCATGAACACCAAATTTCATGCTATCACTATGGTTGACAAGTTAGTGGATGGAACTACGGTTTAGTAACCTCTTTACAAGTTATGAGATGCAACTAGAAACACGCGTACTTGTACAAATTGAAAACCAACTAGGGTTTCATGAAATACAAATTGCTTGCTATCACTATGGTTGACAAGTTATGAGATGGAACTAGGGATTAGTGACCTCTTGATAAGTTATGAGATGGAACTAGGGATTAGTGACCTCTTGACAAGTTATGAGATGGAACTAGAAACACATGTATATGTACAAATTGAAAAACAACTAGGGTTTCATGAACACCAAATTGCATGCTATTGCTATGGTTGATAGGTTAGTGGATTGAACTAGGGTTTAGTGACCTCTTTACAAGTTATGAGATGGAACTAGAAACATGTGTACATGTACAAATTGAAAAACCAACTAGGGTTTCATGAACTACCAAATTGAAAACCAACTATGGTTTTATGAACTACAAGTTTTGAGATGCAACTAGAAACACATGTACATGTACAAATTGAAAAACAACTAGGGTTTCATGAACACCAAATTGCATGCTACCACTATGGTTGAAAAGTTAGTGGATGGAACTAGGGTTTAGTGACCTCTTTACAAGTTATGAGATGGAACTAGAAACACATGTACATGAACAAATTGAAAAACAACTAGGGTTTCATGAACTAAAAATTGCATGCTATCACTAGTGTTGACAAGTTAGTGGATGGAACTAGGGTTTTATGACCTCTTTACAAGTTATGATATGGAACTAGAAACAGATATACATGTATAGTATGGTATTCTATGTTATTATGGTATGGTATGTAGAACTAGTATGGTATGGTATGATGTTAGTATGTTATGGTACATGGTGTGTTATGGTATGTTATGGTATGCTAGTAATGTAGGGCATGGTATTGTATATTAGTATGGTATGGTATGTTAGTATGGTATAATGTTAGTATCATAGGGTAATGTAGGGTATGATATGTTATGGTATAATAGTATGGTATGGTATGTTAGTGTCATAGGGTATGATATGGTATATTGGTATGTTAGTATGATATGATATGTTAGTATCATAGGGTATTGTAGGGTTTGATGTTAGTATTGTAGGGTATGGTATGGTATATTTAGATGGTATGGTATGTTAGTATGGTATGATATGGTATATTACACATGCATGCATGACTTAGAAGTAGAAACACATGTACATGATGTTAAAGTTAGTGGTATGGCTATGATGTTATGATGTTAGTGTATGTAATTTAGGTAGTGTATGGTATGGTTATGGTTATGGTGTCTAGTGATTATCTCCCATGACTTACTTAATCGTTACTTGATCTTAGTTGGATGAGTCATAAAATATTCCTTTAAGTATTGGACATTCATACTAGCACACATGTGAACCACATGTATCATTATATCACATAGGTGAACCACACATATCATGTTCCAAGATCAAGTAAACCATATATGTATAAATTTGAACCTTGCTTTATATTATATATGTATACAAATAATGTTACAAAAATTGGCATGCCACATGGCCATAATACAAAATAGTGGATCAAACTATACATCTGCGTGTATAAAAACAAAAAGTTACATCTATGTATCCCCCTTATACATTTATTCTAGTTATACCCCCTTTCATTTCCATTGCCAATGTATTCGAAGAAGTCTAGCTTTCTTTTTCGACTGCTCATTGGTGATCCCCATCTGATCCGAAAACAAGATATTTGCTACTCTATGACGTTAACATGAATTGCATAAAGAGCATAAATGCAGCTCACAAATCCATAAGAAGAGAACCAAACAGCATAGACAATACGCAAATAAAGACAACGACCTGATAAAGGAGTTCATCTAGGATGGACTATGTCTCTGGGCCTGCTTCTCAATAGGAGGGCCAATCTATAATCTCAGCATGAATGCAAAATACATGGCAATGATACAATGATACCTTGGCGACAATGGTCAGGAAGAGAACCGCTGCCCAAAACACAACAAGACTACTTCCAGCAACTCCGAAGCCTGAGGATGGTGTAAAATGGGTATAAACACTCGTACCTTCCTCCTACAGAGCTACGCAATCTCCCTTCTTGCCTTTAGCTACAAAGTATCCACTCCAAAGCATGAGTGGAAAATGGCAACTAAGGGGGCTTATATAGCCATGACTTGCCCCTCTTCACATTTTCCTCATGTTCTCTTTGGTTACAACAAATTTTCCAAGATTGGCATCTTGTTTCAACTTCTCAAGTTTTGGTTGGGTTCACTTAAAGCTCCTTTTATCATGTAGTTGACATAATTAACAACTATGCCTACAACATACCCAAGTATGGCATTAATAAAATATGGTTGCAAAACCACCCAACCGAACTATGTATAAAACCCAAAATTTTGTTATAACAGAGAAACAATTATCAACCCACTTTTAACCCAAACTCCATAGTTTATAATTCGACATGTGATAAATGCGCTAGGCTTCAAGTGGCATGGGTTGTTGGGCTGTCCATTCAGGGCATACCATGTGACCACTCCATAAGCCATCTAACCGTGACATATCCTTTGTTGGGTCCTGCTCGCAAGGCTTGGCAATAGAACCAGGGGTCGGAAATGTGGGCACTCCCCTCGTTACAAGTGGCGGCTTTATGTGGTGTGGCCGTTACCCCCGCGCTGGCACATCTGCTTTGAGCTCCCGGCTGTGTGGTTGTGTGGTAGGACCAGGGGTCGGGGCTAGCCCCGACCCCTTTTTGTGCCCATATAAACATTCCTCCACGTTTAAATACAAGAACCGAACCACACATACCAAGTAACACTACCAGCACAGTTGGTAAAGGCGCAGAGACAGGGTATGGGAGGTCAAGAGTTCAAAACCGGTGTAGCAACAACATTTTGGTGAACTTCAATCAATATTGGCCAATCTAATGCTGCAACGTGGCAGTTCTGGAGTGGTCCACCTCAACGCCCAGTCAGCTTCCAACTCATTTTCCGTACTGACACGTGTCGCATTCGTATTGGTACGTACTGCTGATTGGATTGCCACCTCATTGTCTGTACATGACATGTGTCGCATCCTTATTGGACCGTACTACCACCTGTCTGTCCGTACAACTACCATGTCATTCATCTGTACTTTACAGATGCCATGTGTCACCCTGCCAGTGGTGCCACGTGGCACCCCCATTTTGCCAAATTTGCCTATTTCATCAATACAACAGAACGCGATAACTTTCTCATACGGAGTATGTTTGAGGTGAAACGAATGCTTTTGGAATCGTCTCGATGAGCCCTTTGATCTGACGCCAGTTTTGCTAAGATTGGAGGACTTCAAAAAATTTGCCTTCTTGGATCCTCCTAGATCATTCCTCCCCACTGAGAAGCTTTTGGCCTCCAAAAGCATTTACTAATCAACAGATAGGTGAGGGAATTTCTCCCTCACTTTCTCCTTCTCAATCCACTTGGCTTTGCTTGGATGAGTGCCTCTGATGCCCACTCAAAGATAATCAACATCACCTCTGCGAGAAGTCCTTGTCCTTCTATCCAGGATGACATCTTCTTATAGCTCATCCATGTACTCAGGAGAAAATTCATCAACTAATGGCAATGAGACATTCTCCCTTTCATCGATGATCATGGTTGGCTCATAGAGTTTCAAGTTCTCCACATTCACCACTGAGTAGATCTTCATGTATGGCAGTAGCTCTAAGTGAAAGGCATTCGTCCCAATATTCTCCAAGATGGTGAAGGGACCATATCTGATGGGCTTGAGCTTCTTGCCTTCTCCATTCATCCTCTCCTTGCTGATGTGAAGCCACACTTGATCTCCCACCAGAAACTGATGATCAACTCTATGCTTGTCATGGCGAGCCTTGTACTGGGCTTGACTCTTCTCCAACTGCTCTTGCACTGCTTGATGTACCTATTGAACTCTCTGAATGAACCTGTGGGCTTTGTCTTCATCCTTGGAAGTGCTTGAACCAACCTCTCTCCCATAAGTAAATTCCAATGGAGTCTTTGGCAAGTACCCAAAGCATGTCTCAAATGGCGAGCTCTGAGTGGAAGAATGCATAGACCTATGCTGCACATACTGTATCTGTTCATCCCATAACTTAGGATGCTTGTTGCAATAGCCTCGAAGCAAATGAACAACTGTCCTATTGACTACCTCTGTCTGTCCATTGGTATATGGATGGAAAACAGTGCTCCTCTTCAGCTTGTTTTCCATCATACACCATAACTTTGTCCAAAACTCTCCAAGGAATCGGGAGTCCCGATCCAAGATAATGGGCGTAGGAAGTCCAAAGTGAAACCATACATGCTGAAAGAAGAGAGAAGCAGCCTGCTCTGCAGTGACCTGATTTTTACATGGCATAAGAATACACATCTTGCTAAACCTATCCACGACCACATACAAGTAGTCACGACCCCTCCTAGACATAGGAAAACCCCCCACAAAATCCATGGAAATTCTTTCCCAGGGATGGGAAGGAACAGGAAGTGATGAGTATAGCCCTAATTTTCTATTAGTGGGCTTACAAGTAGAGCACATCACACATCCCTTTACATATTTTGTTACAATGTCTTTCATGCGAGGCCAATACACGAGTCTTTGCAAATGAGCCAAAGTCTTACCTACCCCAAAATTCCCTGATACAACAGAAGTATGAGCTTCTCGTATTATATGGACTCTTTCATTGATAGGAACACATAGCTTTCCAAAATGATAGAGCAACTTTCCCTGCAAATAGTAGTCTTCCACCTGTGTTCCATTGGTTAGCTTCTCATAAATCTCCTTGAAATCATCATCAGTAGCATACTGCTCAATATAGATTTCATGGGATAAAGAAGCATTTTTCAAAACAATAGATGCAACAATAGGAGGTCTAGAAAGCATATCTGCCACTTTGTTACTAGTACCCTTCTTGTACTTGATCACTAGATGGAATTGTTGAAGAAATCCCATCCACCTGAAATGATGAGCTTGCTGAAGCTTATTTTGGGACTCGAGATACTGCAAGGGCTGATGATTGGTATGGATGATCGTCTCCTTGCCCATTAAGTAGTGCTTCCACTTCTTGACACTCTGAACCAAAGCATACAACTCTTTGTCATAGGTGGGGTAGTTGATCACTGCTTGAGTAAAAGTCTCTGAATGGTAGCAAATAGGCTTGCGGTGCTGCATCGATACTGCCCCCATGGCATATCCCCTGGCATCTGTCTCTATCTCAAATGGCTGCTGCAAATCGGGCAAGGCTAGGACTGGGGCGGTGCTGATCTTTCCCTTCAATGTGTCGAAGGCTTTCTGTTGCTTACTTCCCCACTGGAAGGATTTCTTCACACTTGTTAAGGCATGCAAAGGAGATGCTATGTATGAGAATTTCTGAATGAACCTCCTCCAATATTGAACAGCTCCTAAAAATCTTCTCACTTTAGTAGCATTAGTAGGCTTAGGCCAATTGACAATTACATCAACTTTTGAAGGATCAATTTTTAAATTTCCACCTCCTACAATATGACCCAAGTAAACTAATGAAGTTTTGCCAAATTCACACTTTGACAATTTTACATTCAATTTCTCCTTTTTCAAAGTATCTAATACTTGCTTTACATGCGCCACATGTGCTTCCCAAGTTTTGCTAAATACCAAGATATCATCTAAGTATACAATGAGAAAATCATCTAAGAATGGCCAGAAAACATCATTCATTACCCGCATGAAGGTTGTAGGTGCATTGTAAAGCCCAAAGGGCATCACCAACCACTCAAATAGACCTTGCTTGGTATTGAAGGCCATCTTCCACACATCACTTTTTGCAATTTTGATCTGGTGGTAGCCACTATGCAAATACAACTTGGTAAAGAACACAACATCTTTCAACTGGTCGAGCAATTAATCTATGCGAGGAAGCGGGTATCGATTCTTGATCATGATCTTGTTGAGAGCCCGATAGTCATTGCACATCCTCCATGTGCCATCTTTCTTCATCACCAACACAATCGACGAACCACATGGAGAGGAGTTGGGTCTAATCACTCTGTGGTCCAACAAGTCTTGAACCTGCTTCTTAATCTCTGCCATTTCAACTATGAACAACCTGTACATGCCCACATTAGGAAGAGGGGCATCCTGCTGGAGATGAATATCATGTTGAATCTCCCTTTTGGGAGGAAAACCTGTAGGTTCCTGAAATATTTCATCATAGTTAGCCACAATATCAATCATAGCCTTTTTATGAGAAGGATCACAACCTTTGAAAGCATCAGATGCTTCAGCATCTTTTTCTCTCACAACCATGAGCATGTATCTCTTATTAGTGTTGATGATTCTATTCATCTATCCTGCACTAACAAGAGTGGTGTTAGCCTTCATACTATGAGCTCTCACGATGTACTCCACCCCATTTTTGGTGAGATGGTACTTGTTCTCGTGATGAAAGAATATTGCTTTTCGATCATACAAGTATGGGCTTCCCAATGCGATACCACAGATGTCAAGAGGAACAACATCTAAGTCCACCCCATCGATCAGCTTCGAAGCAATAGAAAACCTTATCCTGCATTGCTTAGTCACCTATAGCTTAGCATTATCACATACCCATCCAAGAGGATAAGGCTTGGGGTGAGGTTTAGTCTGTATGCCCAACTTCTTAACAACTGATTTTGAGATCAAATTTACTTGAGAACCCGAATCAAATAATGTTTCAATCTTTGTATGCATAGACACAACTCTGATGTGAAACAACTCACTTCTTCTTTTATCATTTTCTTTAGAAACATGAGTAGAAATTGAACCAGTATGAGGAGGTTATTTACCTTGCATTCCCATGGCTGTAATCCTAGTTTTTTCACCTGAGTCGGAACCCAAATCTCGTTGCGTTGTTGCAACGGTCTTTTTCTTCTTTTTTCCTCCATAATGCTTTGGCCTCTATTCAGGATGCAACTTCCAACAACTTTCTTCATCATGCCCATCAGTGTTGCAATGTTTGCAATGGAGCTTTCCTCCTTCCTTCTTGGCAGTAGCTGTCTTCTTGCTCTTGTCTTTCTTTTTGGACTTGTGGTTGTTGTTGGGCTTGAAAGGATTCTTCGGATGGTCTTCTTGCAAATGCTTCCCCCTACTCTCAAGATGACTAGCCTGAACACTTGCTTCATCCACACTAGTAGGATTCAACAACAGCAAAGTATGGCGTAGATAATGATGAAGAGCACCAATGTACTTCAAAAGAGTGTCAAGAGAATCTAAAGAAATATTCAACTCTAAAGCTTTCTTTCAAAATTCTTCAGTAAAATTCTGAACACTCTGACCCTTGCCTTGTCTAAAACTTTGCCAATCCATCATATCATTTTGACCATAACCCAATGGATAAAATTGCTTACGTAAAGCAGAAATGAAAGTAGACCACGATGACAAAAGATTACCCATTTGTTTGCTACCTTGCTGAAGCTTGCTTTCCCACCATACAAGTGCAGTGCCTATCAGCCGAAGTGAAGCCAACTGAATCTTCACATCTTCTTCTTTGATCTGCTGGACTCGGCAATAGACCTCAATTTTCCTTATCCAATTGGTCAACTTCTCTCCATTCACTTCCCCATTAAACATGGGCAAATCAAACTTCACATCGAGCTTCAATAAGGGCTTCTTTTGAGGCTCTTTGTGAGGAACCTTGGAATGCTGAGAATGAGATGAGGAAGAAGCACTTGAACTTGTGCTTGAAGCTCGATGTGGCATCTTTATGTGGTGTGGCCATTACCCCCGCGCTGGCACCTCCGCTTTGAGCTCCCAGCTGTGTGGCTGTGTGGTAGGACCAGGGGTCGGGGCTAGCCCCGACCCCTTTTTGCACCCATATAAACATTCCTCCAAGTTTAAATACAAGAACCGAACCACAGATACCAAGTAACACTACTAGCACAGTTGGTAAAGGCACAGAGACAGGGTATGGGAGGTCAGGAGTTCGAAACCGGCAGAGCAACAACATTTTGGTGAACTTCAATCAATATTGGCCAATCTGGTGCTACCACGTGGATTTTTCGGATTGGTCCACCTCAACGCCCAGTCAGCTGCCAACTCATCTGTCATACTGCCAACTAAGTTGCGCAGTCACCTCCATACTAACACGTGTCGCATTCGGATTGGTCCGTACTGCCGACTAGATTGCCACCTCATCGTCCGTACATGACACGTGTCGCATCCTGATTGGACAGTACTGCAACATGTATGTCCGTACAACTGCCACATCATCCATTCGTACTGTATGGATTCCATGTGTCACCCTTCCGGTGGTGCCACGTGGCACCCCCATTTTGCCAAATTTGCATGTTTCATCAATGCAACAGAACGCGATAACTTTCTCATACGGAGTCCGTTTGAGGTGAAACGAACGCCGTTGGAATTGTCGTGACGAGCCCTTTTATGTGATGCTAGTTTTCGCGATATTGGAGGACTTAAAAAAATTTCCTTCTTGGATCCTCCTAGATCACCATCGCTGAACAAGAGGGATAGGTTGCATTAGTGGAGACTGCAAAAAAACCAAAATTTTGTAAGTTAGTTTACCAACCTATAAAAATTTTATGTACATTTGTTCAAATTTCAAACCAATATAACATTTTTACTTACTATACATGAGTATGTGATGGTGGGTCGTGGTGCCTCACTAGCAGTGACCCTGATTGGGTGCTCTTAAAGCACCACTTGCTCACAATCAAGCTGCATAAAAAATATATATATTCCAATGTCAACAAATCAATGGGTGCATGAAAAACATACTTGCATGTTCAAATAAAACTATATTACATGAAGGGATAATGACTTTTCTAAAGAAATCGAGACATACATTTACATTGGGGGAGAAGAGGTGCGTCACCGATTTGGTGCTCTTCAAGCACCAAATGAGAGAAAGAGATACTTAAACATAGAAAGAAAGTGATAAATAAGCGTACCTGCTGGCTTGTCAGAGGTGGGTCATCAATTTGGTTCTCTTGAGGCACCAGTGCCTCACTAGAAGGCTGCATAAAGTAACTTATATCAATTTCAGGTAATAAAATGAATTAGAGACATATATACTACATGGACGGAAAATGATATTTTCAAAGAAAGTGAAACATACATGTACCTGGCCGGGGGGAAGAGGTGGGTCACCAACAACCTCGGTTTGGTGCTCTTCAAGCACCAGTGGCTCAATAGATACGTGCATAAAGTAATATATGTCAATGTCAGATAATACAAAGAAAACGAGACATATACAACATGGAGGGATAATGAATTTTTCAAAGAAATCGAGACATACAAGTACAATTGGGAGGGGGGGGGGGAGAGGTGGGTGAGAAACGAACCTGATTGAGTGCTCTTCAATAACAACTCGCTCACTATCAAAATGCATAAAATAACATATATGTCAATGTCAACATATCAATGGGGGCAACAATGAAAAAGGTACTTGCATGTACAAAAAGAATTATAATCAAGAGTTGCAATATATAAATATACCTGGGGGACATGAGGAGGTGTGTAACTAGTGGGTTGAACCACTATCAACAGAATAAAAGGATTTCTACATGAATTAGTGAAGAAGTTCGCCTGTTGGATAACATCATCAAAGTCACATTCCTACGTACAGAAGGATAAAGCTACAATTAGACAATTTCAAAAAATTAAGAAAGTACATGCTGAATCATTAAAATCACAATTAAAAGAAAGCGATACATAAACGTACCTGCTGGCTCGTCATAGGTGGATCATCGATTTGGTGCTTTTCAAGCATCGATGCCTCACTAGAAGTCTGCATAAAGTAACATATGTCAATTTAAGATAATAAAAAGAATCAGAGACATATATACTACATGGACGAAAAATGATTTTTTCAAAGAAAGAGAAACATACATGTATCTGGCGGGGGGGAAGAGGTGGGTCGCCAACAACCTCGCTTTGGTGATATTCAACCACCACTGGCTCAATAGATTCTTGCATAAAGTAAGATATGTCAATGTTAGAAAATACAAAGAAAATGAGACATATACAACATGGAGGGATAATGACGTTTTCAAAGAAATCGAGACATATAAGTACCTGGGGGCGAGGTAGAGGCGGGTCACCCATCAAGATATCATGCTATGTAACAAAACATAAAGATACAATTAGAAAAATTCTAAAAAAATAAAAGCATGAATGTTGAATTATTAAAAGCATATTTATAATAATACCTGGTTCTAGGAATCTTCCTCTACGTGAGAGGGACTAGGATGGGATTCCACATACTCATCCTGCTCACCCTCATAAAACATATTATATCCAGATTAGGATGTATTGAATGTTACAATATCTACTATAAATATGTAAATAACTATGAAAAATTAAAAAATATAGTTCTTACAGCTAATGGTGAAGAACCAAACCCATATGCAATATTGATTGCTACATCAATGTTCTCAACATCAATCGACGGACAATGAGAATCTAGGCTGTCATGGGACACCAGCTGTATATTTTCTCACATAATTTGTTACATAATTAAATAGAAATAAATCACAAAACAATTGAAAATTGTGATATAAAACAAAATTTAATATGAAAATAATGAGTTTTACTTACATATCGAAGTAATCCATCATCCCAAAACTCTAAAGCGGGGCCATAACATATGCCTCCACATGTTATGCAAGGGTGTGGAGTAACATGACGCTATGAACTATTTATGTCTCCAGTGTAGTTTGTAGATGGATCCTTACTATGCAATGGGCCGACCTCAGACGCCAACCTCAGACATTCCAACCCCTTGGCCTACATTGCCTTGGACAATAGTTCCATGCTGAAGCAATGTATCTACCAGGTTGAATAATGCCTCCTGTGTATCATCAATCAAAGGACCCACAGGAGGTTATAGCCGAGGGGGTTTTGGTGTGTGTGGAGGGCATGGCACATGGTTAGGATCAGTCCTAACCCCTTCCCTATCTTGGGGCATCCCATGACCCACACCCTAGAAGTCTAAAATATTGAAATAGTTCACATGTTTTCCTAGGATGAATTCTGCATACAACTTCCTCAGGAAATAAAATGGGATATCCCTATTCCCATGAGGGTCTTCATCGAAGACCATATACCATCAATCCATCCAATTGGATTTAATATTTGGTTCCACGCACCAGTATATGGAAATGTGTACTCGATTGATGGGTGGAACCAATCCGGTGCTAGGGTCTCGGAATAATGAAAACAATTGGTCTTTTGTAATCTTTAGGTTTTTGATGTCTTTATAACTCAAACCACCGAAATAGTATTGCCTCATGGATTCTCTGTATGAGATAATGTTGTACAAAGCTCCTTGGGCATTCGCAATTATGTTTGTTATGGTTTCCAATGCCTTGGCTAAAGATTGTCTCAAATGATCCCCCCCTCTAAAAGATGAGCTAAGGCACCTCAATGCACCCAAGCGAGCCAGAATCTGGGAATTGCGGTCTTGTTACCCCTCCATGTTTGGGTTTGGTTCATTTTGCATAGTATCTTAAACATTCCAGTTATCTGATAATATTAGCACAATGAATTACAAATTGTTTTAATACATTATTATTTGATTTAATTAAATTTTTTATTAAATTTGTTTTAAATTTTTAACAAGTATAAAAACTATGAAATTAACAAAAACAAACAAATATTCAATAGAACTGTGGATGATATGAGTACTTACCTGCCATTGGAGCCAAACCACCTCCACAACCAACTCCAAATGCTCTAACGCAAAACACTGGTGCAGTATTTCGCAACTACGGTATTTCACCTTCCCGATATTTAGATCACTATGCAAATAACAAATTGAGGCTTGTGGTCTCTGTTTTTTTTTTTGGTTTTCAATATCGCATTTGGTTTTCAAAATATATTTTAATATACATATTGAAAAATATATTTCAAAATATATTTTTTATCTGCAGCCGGCAGCGGGAGAAAGCTAGAGGATGCTGCAGGTCGAAGGAATTAGATTATAAGTCCTTACTTTTTTATTATAAAAGTATTGAAATTAAAAAAGTTATTCCTGCAAAATAGCCTGTGGATTTCGAAGATTAAGACCTTCATTATTAATGTGGAAATGGAGAACTTAAATTTGATTTGTCTAATAAATCTGGCATATCAAAAACAATTTAAAAGAAACTAAAATTTGACTCCATAAACTTTTTATAAAAGGAATAAAAAAATAACCTCTCTGCAATTTTTGGTTTAGGAAATTTTGGACAAATCTCCAATGGAATTTCATTAGAAAAAGTTATTTCTGATTAAAAATCCTAGGAATATCATAAGTAAATAGAAGTAAATATTTATAGCCGACATTTACATCAGGAACGTTACATAACGTTACAACATCTCCCTCATAATATTTATAGCCAACATTTACATCAGGAACAATACGAAACGTTACGTTACAAGATCTCCTCATATTGACTTGTAAAGCGTCTCTCGACACAATTACATTTCTATCGAAAAACCTTGTCCATCATGAACATGTCAAAAGGAAAAACACAAAATTGTGTGTATTGCAACGTCATTGAATGAAACATTGAAACCGTATGTATTAGCAATATCATTGTATTGTATTTTTAGAATTATTTATTACTATTGACGGAAAATGCCAACTAGACTCCATTATAGGATATCCTTATTTCCCTTTATCTTTACTCTTACCACCAACCCCTTTTACCTTTTTAAGATGATATAATGCCTTAACATAGACTTAATTCATTGGGCGAATAATTATAAAAAGATGTAAAGAAAAAAAAAATTCCACATGATTTGAAAGATTGATTTTCTTTTACTGTCATTTTGCTTTATATATATTTAATAGTGTGGTTTAGATTTATTATTTTAATTTTTAATATATTTAAAAAAAAAATATTAGCGTGTCAATGACTACTTATGTATATATCTAATATTATTATGAGTTGCAATATAAATTATTTAATAGAAATATATATACTGAATATTATGATAATTTGCAATACAAATTATTTATTATGAATGACAAGTTGTATATATATCAAATATTGAAATAACTTGCGATATAAAATATTTAATGTAATATTTAGAAAAGAGATGTATAAATAAATATAGACTTCTTACATGATTTGGCACACTTATTTTCATTTAATGTCATTTTGGAAATGGGTGGATTATATTGACGATGCTTTATATTTAATAATGTGGCTTTATTATCTTAGTTTTAAATATATTATTAAACAAAACATCATTATTTGGGGTATTTTATTAAATGTTCTTTGTATAATTAGATATTATTTATGGCAATAGTGTTAATTGCTATGGCTCATGATTTTTTTTGTCAATGTAAACTAATAATTTTTATAATTAGTTCATTTTACTATATTGAAGAATACTCTTAATTTTAGTCAATATTAAAAAATGCTTGTTAAAATATTTTGGTTGAATTTCCACTAAGTACACCTTTCTAATTAAAAATCTTATTTTCATTAAATATCTTAAGTATCTATTTTTTTCAAGACATTTTTAATAACTTTTTAATTTTACTCTTAGTATGATGACATGAAACAACTCTTACAACCATTAGAAACCTTGTAAGTTGAAATATGAAATCTTAATGAAAATGGATACTTTAAGATCGGGAAAAACTCCCTTAACATAGATTGACTTCATAGGCAATGGTTCCAATGGACTTCACACAACCTTTAATCACAAATCATACCTATTGAAACTCCATTCCAACTTCAAACACAATGAATCAAATCAAATCAAATCAAATTTTGACCAACTTGATAGGGTCAGTGTAAGATGATGAAGGACCTTTTAGATGCAATCCTAGTTTTCAAAAACACGATCACGTTACTAAAAAATACAACGTGTTTCTGCTACATAGCACTTGCTATGGTTCAACCCGAGCCTAACATGTCATGGGACATGTAGGATAGGAAACCATATCGCGTATGCGTTATATAACTATAAAACGCATACACGATATGTAGTTATAAAACACGTACGTGATTTGTAAAACTAAAATTAATTTATATAGACAGTCCTGAAACCCGCGATCTATTCTACCCATTAGGAACACAAAACCGACAGCGAATTGGAGCATTTTGAAGCGAATTGGGTGTCATGGATTGTTGGAGGAGCCAATTTAGTAAGAGGGGAGGAAAATCCACCGGTGAATTATCATCTAATCAGGTAATTCAATCACCCATAGCATTCTTTTTGTTAATTCTAAACCTAGAATATTGTTTTTTAATAGTGTAAAACAACCAAATTTTGTATTATTTAGAAAATTGGAAATAACCGAGTCACTAATTAAATTCACATCTCCCTCAACCAAGATGAGTGAATAATTACAATGAATTCATTTTGAAGAACTCAAAAATTCCTAATGCAACCAAAAATAAAAAAATTTAGAACTCTTTGCTTTATACAATGTATCCATCCACCTGAAACCCAAATTTCCAACCCTCAAAGGACATTTCCCCATGATACTAATTGAATAAGTTTCCTCAGAAATGGCCATAACAAGATGAAATGCATGTGCACAAGAATGAATAGAAAAAATGCATAAAAAATTAGTAAATTGGTTTCTCAAAATTTCATCACAATCATTTGTCCATGAACATAATCAAAATTTCATCACAAGTGTATGTAGCTATACATTGCCTCTTAGTTAAGCACCCTCAACTAATGCAAAAACACATTAACAAAGTGCCTCTCAGGCCTGCCCTTCGAAACATAAACTAGCGTATTATATAAAATCAACAATATATATATATATATATATAAACACAGAGTTAAAACTGGTAACTATGACTAGTTTTATTCCTTCCTCCAGTAAGTTTAGTAGCCACCACCATTTTTCCACTAAAATATTTTCACTTCTTGGTTATAGCACCCACCTCATTTGTGTGTTAATTATACCTTCCTTGGCACTTTTCTCTTGTTTTGCGCATATGAAATACCCTTAGTGCCCCTGGCCTTATCGTAATGACAAAAAAAAGTTGAAATATACAAACCTTCTCACAGTGATATCGAATTACAAGTCAACACGTTCTGACACCCCCATACAACCCTGGTATTCATCGGGGGACTAGTGCTAAGTAATTAAAGGTCATCGACTAAACTAAATAGAACTTGAATTCTGCTTCTTTTATCCTATAAACATAATAAATCAAATTAGAAACATGTGAGCCCCTAGGTCTCCCTAAGATCCCTTGACCTAGCAAAGACATAAATGACTTTACTGAAACAGTCCACATCCCTAGATCACTAGGTTTATCAACCATTTTTTAAAATAGAAAAAAAAAGGGTAATATATTTCTACCTGTCGAGTCTCTAAGCTCATCTACAACCAATTGTAGTCCAGTCCGCAAATTCTCCATTTTTCTAGGTAACTTTTGGTTGGTTTCCATGTTTATACAACAATGGAAATGGTAAACACCCATGAACTGCCTAGAGTGCGTCGTGAGTGTTCCCAACCATGATCGAGTCAATTATATTTAGAGGATATGGTGGCAACCCTGTATCACCCCTTTCCTTGCCGCACATGTCTTAATAGCCCCCTGCCCCTTTCTTTTACATATCCAAGGCACGTAAAGGTTAAAACATGTCAAAATAGCACTTCTAAATTCAAAGAATTTTAAACCCGAGTGTGCATGGAAAAGTCACCAATGAGGTTTAAGAAGTGCCTTAACTTCTAGAAAGAAGTTGAACGAAACTTACTATTTAATTGTTAAATGTTTAATTTTAAGTTTTAAATGTATGTAAGTGAAAGCCCTTAAATTCCTTACTTGAGTTTTATTTAATTTACATTTTCAATTTTGAAGAGACATCATAATATACCATGTATATGTTTATAATCATTTTCTTATTGATGTTTGTATTGCAGTTGCCGCTATGGACACAAATGTTGAAATATTGATTGAGCTTTCCCACTTGAGAGGACTTAGTACTTCCTTTAGTGGTGGTGATAGGATTTTTCGTTCACTTGCATCCACTTTGTATGCAATTGTTGAGACTATTTCATTGTCAAGCAACATACTATATGATATTACATCATATAGAGAAATAAAAAGACAAGACTACGCTGATGGGATTGACTACAATGTAATAAAAAAGTTGGAAATTACCAAAGATCATATATTTTCCTTTTTAGGGACCCTCACATGGGGGAAATCCCAAATGCAAATAGGCATCATATCTCTATTGAGTGGTGCACATTTAATCCATTTATTGATAACTAGATGGATATATGGTATATGGTTTTTGATATGCTACCACATAACAACAGGGAAATCCCCCTATATTTCCTTCAAAATATGTATGCAGAGTTCGTGTTGGGTAAACACGTAAACTATTTTGATATACTATAGTTTCAGGGGATCGGTGGGGGGATGCCCCAAAACCAACACAATGCCAAGCTTCGAGACCTTGATCACCCTATCCCTGCACCTCGTAGGCAGTCTCCTGGGCCAGATGTCCCACCTGTACATCGTGTTATTCCACAGACACGTGATGCATATTTGAGTTTGGCACGAGTAGTTGTTCCTCATAGAACTATGGTTCAACATATGGGTGAGGAAGGGACATATGTCCTTGGTGTGTTACATACACTAGGTCGTCACGGTGTAGGACCATCTTCTAGTGCAGTACCACCCACTAGTGTAGTACCCCCATCTAGTGTAGGACCATCTACTAGTGCAACACCATCAGTACATCCCCAGCCTACTTTTGAGCCTCACAATTACACATCGTGTGGTTGTCCCTGCTATGGTATTTCCTCAGATGTTGTCTTAAGTGGGTTTTCGAGTGCTATATGTATATGGTTAATTGTAATAACTTCTTCATTTATTTTCCTCTTTATACAAATATGTATAGTTTGAGCTAATATATTAATTTTGTGAACTTGCAGTTGATGCTTTATGCCGGAAGCAATGCCCGAGAGTTCCATGTTCCACACTCTACAAAGGGGATGACATTCCATCCACTGATCCCTTGGTTGGTGGAGAGATTCATATATCACCCATTGCCATATCTCACACCAAGGTAAACATTTTAAAAATGTCAGTTTTTTAATACTTGTTAATTTGTTAATTTCCACATAATGTACATGTTAGTTCACTAATTCTATCTACGGTCTAATATTTACAATTATTAAACTTCCAGATGCCAGATCCTTCATGGGGGAAAGCAGTGATGGAGGTAGAATCCATGGTCGTATCGACCGAGGAAACATATGGGCATGACATTCCATCCACTGATCCCTTGGTTAGTGGAGAGATTCATACAACACCCATTTCTGTATCTCACACCGAGGTAAACATTTTAAGAATGTCATTTTTTAAATACATGTATGTTCGTTGAATCATGCATGTCTAACTACATGAACTCTTGTTGACTATAGGCACAAACTGAAACACCTAGACCATTTCCTAGAGTTGTATCTCCTCATATGCCATACATGAACAAGGGTCATGTGTGTATGAGGCGGCCTACTCCTAGCGAGAGTCTAGTTGTCCACGACCATGGAGCTACTGATACCATGGTAATGTATATCCTTCAATGATATTTCTTGTTTAACTTGAAATCCAGTACATAAAATGTTTTGTTAATGTTTTATTTGCATGTTTACTGCATCAGGAGCTAGAGTTTAGTATTGAAAACCTCGCAGGGTTGGTTGATGCAGTAGTCAGTGCTACATCAACAATGGTAACAAGTCACATAGAGGTACAACTATTTCAACATGATCATTACATAGTTTATTATTGTTGGCGTATGTTTATTCATGCATGTCTAACTATTTCAACATTTGGTGATTGTAACCACTAGCAGTAGGAGTTATTGATGCAACAGTCAATGTGGCATCTATAATAACAACAAGCCACACAGAGGTACAACTATTTGAACATGATATAGACATAGTCTGTTATTGTTGTCTATTGTTTATTACTGCACATGTCTAACTATTTCAACATTTGGTGATTGTAGCCACCACCACTCCCAGCAGTTCCTGCACCCTCTAGTTCGACCATGGATGTGACCATCCTTGATGTTCAACCAACAACTCCATCTACTACACAAGGAACATAATCCCCTTTGTCACAGTCTGGCGCTGGGGTGAGATTTCCATTAATGACCAATTGTTTCATGCAATGTCCATGAACATGTTGATAATTGTTGAGTTAATTTAGATATGGTATTTTATTGAGCTAATGTATTAGTACATAGTTACTTGAATTTAATAATTGATATTTAATTTGCAGGATCTAGAGACACACATTTGTCCTACAGTTGTGCCTAGAGGATCAACGTCGAGAAAGAACAAGAGGAAGCTTGAGTTTTGATGTGTCTTATGGAATATGTACATTTCGATACATGTACATGTGGCTTGGATAGTTTTGGATAGTTTTGGATACATGTGCTTTTGGAGACATGTACATTTACATTTCACTTACATGTACATGTGGCTTGGATAGTCTTTGATAGTTGTGGAGACATATACTTCTGGTTACTTTTGGATATATCTGTACTTTTGGATATATATGTAATTTTGGAGACATGAACATTAACATTTCAGTTATAAATGAATGATACATTTCACTTTGAATATCTTCTTTGGTTTCCACATGTTCTTGTGTCAATCTATTGTATTGATTTGTGTGGATTATCTATTACTTATGAATGCACTATGTCAAAAGAACAAACAATTATATTTAAGGTTTCAATGATATCACTACATGCACACTAATTGGATATCTAATTAGAAATTGTGATTTTGGATGATCATTACAAGTAAAGTCAAAGTTATTGCTCGTGTAATTTAATAAATATAAGTGCAATCCAATGTATTTCAAGGTTTCAATGAACTCACTACATGCACACCAATTGGATATATATAATTAAAAATTGTGAGTTTGGATGATTAAATTACAAGTTAAGTCATTGCTCAAGTGTAATTTAATAAAACTAAGTGCAATACATGCTTCACATTTCATCAATGACCAACAACACTAATCAACAAACCTCATGCACCCAATGACTAATCACTCAGCATTAAAGGAACTACAATAGAATCCAAAGACCGAGAAACAACTTCATGAATCAACATGATTTGAAGCATAAGTCCACCAGATTTGAAAAAGTTGAGTTGGACATTAGATTGATTCTGAACTGAGTTGTGACAGTAAGATAAGATTAGGGTTAGTATTAGGGTTTCCCTGGTAGGGTTATGGTTATGGGCCATGCATGTTAAACAGTGAAACCTAGAAATGGCTATGGTTTTCCAAGTTTGGCCCTCTTTGGTGTGAAATGCATTGTCCAAGTTTGATCCTCATTGGCGTGAAATGCATTGTCCCTTACTGTGCGAAACCCTATTTTCAGAAAGCACTATATACGGAGGTCATCGAGAAATGGACAGGAGGGTGAGGGGACCCCCTAGCTAAAATCCCACATCATGAATCCAATGGAATCGATGGTTCATTGATTGGAGGCCCGAGCATCGATCTATGGTGAGTTGCAAGTCACCTCTAGATACCATTCAGGGACACTTGGTGACTTGTGCTCAATGTGCTAAAATCCTCATGGAGCCACAATTTTGAATTTCGTTAACTCCTGCTAGCATGTTTAGGCATGGGAAATATGGAAACACCAACTGTATCCCATAGTCCATGGATTTTCAAGTTTGTACATCGTTGCCGTGAAATGCATTGTCCCCTATTGAGTGAAACCCTAGTTTCAGAAACCACCGTATACGGTGGTCACTGGGAAATGGACAGGTGGGAGAGTCCCCCCTAGCTAAAATACCATGTCACGAATCCAACATAATTGATGGTTTGTTGATAGGAATCCCAAGCATCGATATATGGTGAGTTGCAAGTCACCTCCGAATACAGTTCAAGGACACTTGGTGGACTTGTGCCTGGTGTGCAAAAAACCTCACAAAGTCGCAATTTTGAATTCCATCAACTCTTGCTAACGTGTTTGGGCATGGGAAAGATGGAAATTCCAACTATATCCCCATCGTCCGTGGCTTTCCAAGTTTGGTCCTTGTTGGCGTGACTGCATTGTCCCCTACTGAGTGAAACCCTAGTTTTGTAAACCACCATATACGGAGGTCACCGAGAAATGGACAGGATGGAGAGGGGCCCCCCTAGCTAAAATAACACATCACAAATGCAAGGGAATCAACGGTTCGTCGATCAGAGGCCTGAGAATCGATCTATGGTGAGTTGTAGGTCACCTCAAGATACCGTTCATAGACACTTGGTGGACTTGTGCCTGGTGTGCAAAAAACCTCACAGAGCCGCAATTTTGAATTCTATCAACTCTTGCTACCGTGTTTTGGCATGGGAAATATGGAAACTCCAATTGCATCCCCACCTTCCATGGCTTTCCAAGTTTGGCCCTCATTGGCGTGAAATGCATTGTCCCCTACTGAGCGAAACCCTAGTTTCAAAAACCACAATATACCGAGGTCACCAGAAATGGATAGGTGGGATAGGGCCCCCCTAGCTGAAATTCCACATCATGAATCCAACAGAATTGATGGATCGTCAAATAGAGGTCCGAGCATCGATCTATGGCAAGTTGCAAGTCACCTCCAGATACCATATCCTACATGTTAAATTCTTTATGTAAATGTTTTATGGTTAACTTTATGCATTGAACTAATGGTTATAATCAAAAAATTAACATAGTATAAGAGTTGAGTTGTCAAGAAGGAAATTATACAAGCCTTAAAACAAAAATTTATCAGTGCAACATCATGTTTCCATCATTCTAGTTTTATATATTGGCCAAAAACATTAACAATATTACCTACTTGAAAAATTAGGGTTAGTTCTGTAAGAGATCCTACAAAGAACTTTGACAGGTATGACCTAAAGAGGTACATGTATGTATTCTAATGTTATGTATATCATGTGAATGAGATCTTGAAATGTTCATATGATTGATATATAGGGTTTATTGATCATATATAAAATTTGGCAGGTTCATTAACTTGACATATAAGAGAACTTGTGGCATATTTATACACAACATTATGGAAAATTTCTCATATCAAGAACACAAAATTGACATATTCATAAGCAACATACATGGGAAAATTAAAATTATGATACATACCTCATCATGCTAGATCCCACCTATTATCATACAACCAAGCCCTCCAGATCATCTCTTATAATGATGGTCTCCATTAGTATCTCGTGCTCTGTATCCGGTAAGAAGTAGTGTACCTTTGATGAATTTCGGCTAAGCATTGTTTGTACTTGGAGGTTTGTACCAATGATTAAGTTGGTAAAGTGATACACACTTGCACCTAGTTTGTAATCCATGTAAACATATCCACTCTTCTTTCTTGCATTATTGTCATGTGTAAGGTATTCACCTTTAACAACCATAGACCTGATTGGGAAGTGGTTGTTTTCATCGTCAGTCATGGACATAATGAGGGTTTGATTTCCCTCTATACAACGTGCCAACCAATAATCACCGCCCCATTCACTGTCTTTTGAGGCAACCACTATGTATATGTGTCATGCATAATATGATTGTAGGTATATGATCAAATATTTTTCATGTGATATAAGGCCATTTCAATACTACATAAATAAACAAAAAAATGTTACGAAAATGCATCATACCAGGTTGTACATGATCGAAGACATGATCAAAGTATATAGAAATAGATAATTGGTATTCTTCCAACAGAGTTAACTCAACAATTGCATGCTGATCAAGTGGAATTGATATGCGATCCCATCCATCAACCCAATCCAATGACTCACACACATCCCAATCACCATCACAACAAGGTGGGCAAAAACAAGTGAGTTTTCTGGTCCAAATTTCAAATACTAGGTCATTAGAGCTTCAAACCGAATGAAAGCCACAAGTCCTAGGAATAGTCTTGCATTCCCATGCATGTGAACGATTTATGTCTATCACCTCCCAAAAAAATATCTCCATATGTCTCTTTCTTATGGTTTCTACTCGCTTAGATGATTCATCTCCCTTTACTGACGTGCACCACCTGACTATAGATTGAGCATTTCGAATAGTAGATATTCTAGATAATTTCAATTCCTCTCTTTGTTGGGTTGTTTTGACACATGCTTCGGCTCCATCATGCTCTCCTTTACCATGCCTAGTAACAAAATAGTTCCACATATGTGAAACTTTGTAGTTTTTATGAAATGAACACAACCATTGAAATATGTGTGCATTTTTTAACTGACCAGCACATCCATCAGACCAAATCCAGTGTCGATCCATCTGTATGTTCCTTCCCTTCAAATGATCATAGAACATGATGAAGCAATGGCATACATAGTGGAAATCATGGCACCTATCATCACTTATGTAGAAGTGATATTCCTTTAGAATTTCTCTTTTCTCTTCACTGCTATTTGGGCCATGCCTATATGTGATATGCACCATCAAGGAAACTTGCTCAGAGTGATAATATTGACTTTGGATCTAATTTTGAGGTTGCAAAGTGTAGTTCTCGGAAAAATCAACAACTGAAAATATAGTACCACAGGGAAATGTATCTCTGCATATTCTAAACTTCTCATCTTGCCATCATGCCAAGTGGACGGGTTGAACATATTGATGTGTTTTTTCAATAAATTCCTTGACAAAGTCACTAACTTGTATCTATTGACACAAAATGATCTCAATATCAGTTATTTTTTGTAAGTAAGGAATGAAATGTAATGGTTCAAACATAAATTTATAGATAAATGCATGTACCTGAGATGTCACCAATTGTATTTTTTTTCTTTCTTTCCCTGAGACTATTTCATAGATGATATATTTGAAACTTTTCATGTCTGTAACCATATTCCCAAATTCTTTGTCTCCACTCTCGTTCATACATTGGCTCAATAATGCCATTCCAGCACAGTTGGAGCAAGTTCCATCCAGACAAGATTTTGCATAGTATGTTTTCCCCTCAGGCCTATTGCACATGATACTATGAATGAATTCTCTAGATGAGGTCGGTGGTATTGTCAAGGAGAAATCCTGCACATGATGCTATGAATGAATTCTCTAGATGAGGTCGGTGGTATTGTCAAGGAGAAATCCTGCACATGGTTAGTATGCAACACACGAAGAATGTACAAAAATGTTTCATAGTAAGATTCATATTCTACATGGTATCTACAACAACAAGTGTTACAAAGACTATTTATTCTAACATACCAAGGCTTACATTTATCAAAGGATATTTGCCCCAAATTCAATTGTCTATGTTCATTTCTAAATTTCTCATATATTTCTTTCTATGTTATATCAAGAAGATGCTTAATATGTGGTTCATAGTCCTTTGATCCCATTCTCAGTTTTAGTACATCCTTCCGGTTTGAGGAAGGCCTTGTGTGATCATGCGAAAAATTCTACACTAGTCCCTTTATTGCATCCACTAGATTCATGTCATGACATGGAAACTGACCAATAAAGGCCCAAAAATCTATCGAAGCAGTTTTCTGAAGATGTTCTCTTCTAATAGAATACCTACGAAGGGTTTTTACATTCAAATTCACTATTTTAGACAGTGTAGGATTGAGAAAATGAAGGACCCTAGTGTTCTTATTTACAAATGCTTGTGACAACACACGACGAGCCACATTACGGTCCTTTGAATGTGTGTTCTTACAAATTTTACCAAAGGCATATACTAAGCTTTTAAATATATGAGAACTTGGTCCAGAAGTCTTTATCATCTTTATCCATAACGATTTCCTAACAATATTCATGCCCCTAGATTTTAACAAGGATAAAAATAATCTACATTTATCTCCATCACATTTAGAAACAAAATATTTATTTAGTATCTGTTAAGTTTGACAACCAATACTGCGTTTAGATAGCGTACCTTCAATGGAATTGAGGAGTCCTTCATCAACTTGTATACGCTTCAGAGTTCTTCGACCTGTGCTTTCTAATGGAGGTAAGGGGTTGGAATTCTATCATCTAGCACATCAAAACTACACTCAGGAATTTCAATAGCAACTTGTTGTCCTTCATTCTCTTCCTCGTAGTTGGTTGGTGGAAGTCCAACATCCTCATCAATGGTATGGATAATATTTTCTTCTTCAATAGTAAGCTCCTTGTCCAATGCCTCTTCAACAATAGGATCCATGTCCAATGCCTCTTCATGAGATCCGTCTTGAGATGGTAACTTATCAATTTGACTTGATGTGGGATTTGAAACATCCCCTAATGAGCACCTATGTTTTGCTTCTTGAATACTTCCATGGGGTGCTTGTTCAACAACTATTGTGGAAATTGAAGGTCCCTCTAGTGAATGCTTCCTTTTTTCTTGTGCTGGATTAATAGGATGAACCATGATATCCTCTATAATTGGATTTGGATTAGTTTCCAAATAAAGCCTCCAATTCATCATGTCTATTCTTTTCTTTTCTTTCTCTTCTTCAATGACTTGTTGAGGTCTCTTCTTCCTTGCTGATTTTCTTCTTCAGTTACATACATTCCCCATCACCACAATGATCAATTCAATATAGTTTGTTTTTGTTGCTCCTCAATTACAAGCTTTCAAACCTTTAACTTGCTTTATAACGATTGATCCTTTATGGTGCTTCAATCTTCCTTCTCAACTATTCATATTTCCCCTCAAAACAATGATGAATGAAAATTTTTACCTTTGGTTATCTTGAATAATAAGCAAATGAAAGTTATCATAAATTGTTCCTCAAGTTGAGGCTCTTGTACAATTGTGTATATAGACCATCACCATGAAATGATATTGAAGATTGATATCTTATGTCGTGTGCTCCTCAACCATGAAAGATGTCCTCAATGCTGCACCTGCATAACAAAAAGAATGGTGGAAAATGTGTATTGTGAGTATTTCCATAGGCAGGCTCATGCTATTGAAAAAAAACGTGCGATAATTGTATTTTCATAAAGACAGAGTAAAGTTGCTCTGGGGCAAAAAAAATCCACTTTTTTTACAGTCCTAAAACGCGCACGCATTATGTAGAGTAAAAATGCGTACACGATTTGTAGAAGTAAAATGTGCACGTGATATGTTTAAGCACAATTAATAGGTTAGGTGCACGGCTAAGGCAACGAATAAAATCATAAGAAAACAAATGTTTTCTATGGTTAGAAACAAAGAAAATGTTTTTAGTGTTCCCTTCTTTTCATGCATATAACTGTTTCTCTCTATACCCCCAATAATCCCTAGATACCCCTATCTCTTTCTAAATATGCCTCCCTCATTCTCTCTACATCCCACCCTATATGTTTCTTTCTATCCCTTACTCCATCCCTCCATCTCTCACCATGATGATGATGATGAACATGATGATGGTAATGATGATGATGAACATGATGATGATGATGAAGATGATGATGATGATATTGATGGTGACGAAGACAATGTTGATTATCATGATGGTGATGATGATGATGATGATAATGATGATGATGATGATGATGACGACGGCAATGATGATGATGATAATGATGATGATGAAGATGAAGACGACGATGATGATGAAGATGATGATGATGTCGACGATGATGATGATGATGAAGACGATGATGATCTGTTGATGACGATGATCATCATCATGATGATCATGATCATGGTGATGAATACGATGATGATGAACATCATGTTGATGATGATAATGATGAAGAAGATCGACACGATGGTGATGAAGAAGATGTTGATGATGATGATGATGGTCATGATGATGATGATGATCATGGTGATGAAGACGATGATGATGAACATGATGGTGATGATGATAATGATGAAAACAATGATGGTGATGATGATGATGATGGTGTTGATGATGATGATGAAGACGACGACAATGACGACGATGAATATGATGATGATAATCATGATGACGACGATGATTATCATGATGGTGATGATGATGGTGATGATGATGATGATGATGATGATGACGACGACGATGATGAAGATGATGATGTCGATGATGACGACAACGACGATGATGATGATTCAACATGATTATGAAGACAATGATGACATGTTGATGGTGAAGATGACGATGACAACGATGATGAAGATGGTGGTCACATCGACGACAATGATGATGATGAAGATGATGGTCACATCGACGACAATGATGATGATGAAGATGGTGGTCACATCGACAATAATGATGATGATGATGATGATGATGATGACCATGATGACCATGATGACCATGATGACCATGATGATGAAGACAATGATGATGAAGACAATGATGATCGGTTGATGGTAATGACGATGATCATGATCATGGTGATGAAGACGATGATGATGATGATAATTATGAACATGATGATGATGATGATGATGATGATGATGATGATTATGATGATCATGAAGACGATGATGATCAACATGATGGTGATGAAGAAGATGATGATGATTATGATGGTTATGATGATGTTGATGATGACAATGATGGTCATGATAATTGTAGTAGGGATTTCTCCTTGCTATAGGGGCAAGAATGGCTCCCTTATGTCTATAGGACAGAAGGGTAGGTTCCTGCATGGATAAATGCTGTAAAAATGGACAGAAACTAAAATAAGGACAGAAAGAAGAGAAACAATGGTGAACCCCTCTACAAACAAAGGTTAGGGTTCCACTTCCAAAGACCTGAAAACAATGATTAAGCTACAATAAACTGAAATACCTGCAAAACAAGTTAGGAAATAAACGTGCAAATGAAATCACGGGTTAGAAAACAAAGAAACTACTAAGAAAATGAACAAAACAAGAAACATGGTTATACCTTGTCTTTGGGTGGAAATGGGCCACCATGCCCTAGCTTGTGGAAGCACCTCTCTTTGATGGGGGAGCAATGACTCAACGGAGATGGAGGAGAGGGAGTGTGGGTGGCTTGAGAGACAAAGGATCTTAAGGAATCCATGGGAAACATAACAGTATGCAAGGGAGAAGTGTTTAGAGAGTGACCCCCCACCCTCCTTTTATAGCTTTTTCTTGGGGTTTTAGTGTTTTAAGCCCTTGGTCAGGGATTTAGCCCATTTTTTGGGCTTTTAGCCCCTTCCACCCTAAATTTAGCTCCTTTTAGGGCTTTAGCCCCTTTTTGGGGGCTTTAGTGTGTAGGAGAGTATTTTAGGCTTCTTTTTGGGGTTTTTAATCCCTTTTCTTCATCCTTAAGCTATTTTGAGGGAGTGGGGGTCTAATGGAGTGATATGAGGGTCGTGAGATGGTGTCCTTTTGTGGTGTAGGCCATGGAGAGCTGAGTACAGGATTTTTTGGGTTAACAGATTGCCCCATGATGTGTGAGGACAGGAGCTCAATGTATGGCCGATGGATATCATAGGATTTGCTGCGTACAGGTGGTGCTTCCGGCGCTGGGGCATGGTGGCTTTTGGTTTTTGTATTAATATGGTTCCCATCAATGGGTGAGATACAAATAATGTGTGACATGTATATGGACGAGGAAGGAATCCCCATGCTTGTGACAATGTCAAAAGAATAATTTGATCTATGCTCTGAAATGCAAGAGTTGATCATATACAACTGATGTTCCAATAATGGTTGCCTCCAAGTGAGGCTGAATACAATGTTGATATGGTACATTGGACCCATGGAATTCTCATGGAATGCTATATCTTCATGACTAACGGTCTACTGGGTATGGAACGACACATAACTGTATGGACTCACTGATTGAGAGTCAGAGTCTCTATGGTACAAGTATGATGCATCAATCATAAAGGTATATCGAAGCACTGCTGGAGATTCTGATCACTATCTCCAACGAAACCCAGAAATCACAAGGAACATGAACTTGTTTACGTCCCTCGGGTAGACTCACCCATGTGCTAGAGTCAGGTGACATCCAGGGTCTTATACCAAATATTGTACGAAACAAGCCCTGTACGAATCTCAATGGTGCAATGATGTAGTTGGAGTCGAGCACATGAGAAGCAACCATCATGAGAGGCACTAAGGACTCCTCTCAAGTGGTCCAAGGAACTCATCAATGATGTTAATGAAACCAAGGTATAGGGACCTCTGGGTCTATCCTCTAGAATATGTGTGTTGACATCAATAGAGGGAGACCTGCCCCCAGTCAAGGCAATGATGTTTCCTTGACCAGGAGCACGAGGGAGATAACCGAAAGGTGTGAAGCAATGTGTGGACAGACTCACTGAATGGGGAGAGGGGGGGGAGGGAAAGATTTGAACAGGGGAAGGGGGAGTGTGGTAGATTCAAACTTCCTTTGTTCAGTGTATGATGGCAGGGAGGATCAGGCAACAAATGAAACTGACTCATGGAAATGGGATCATAGCTGTAATACTAGGGATGTCACTACAGATGGGAAATACTTGGAGGAGGTAGAAACTTTTGATATTGATGGGATGCAAGGAAGACACATTGCAGAGTACTGTGAACAAAGGAGACCCAATGTGGGAATGCCTCTAAACTATTTTCTATGGGGTGGTGTCTAGGGACACCGTTATGGTACGATCTTGTGGATTTTTAGTGAGCCTAAGAAGGTAAATGCTCGATGGTGCTTTCAATTTTAGACATTCTGAAAGAATGAAGAAGACTCTAGTGGTGGCTCTTTTTCGTTGGTAGTCTCCTATGCCCGAAAAAGGATAAAAGTATACATAGGAGAGCTCGCCTATCCTTTAGGGGATGAGAGATTTATTTTCCATTGGTAGTCCAATCAGGATGAAAAAGGTTAAACCTATACTGATTGGACGGTCATTCAGATACTTTTACAACCATGAACGAAACCAAGTTTGCTCGGAAATATTTTCTTGTTGAGAAGGCCAGAAAAGAGCTTAATGACAACCCGTGTTTAGCTTTTTCATAAAGTGTAGCCCCTCTGCCCTAGAAAGCATAAAAGTATGTAGAGGGGAATGGTCTTGGCTTGAGTGTGCCAAGGATGTCCTTTTCAAGCGATGGTCTACATGGTCCGCAAAAGGAGGTAAACGAGACGATGTAGATGCCCTTTCCTATACTTTAGCAAGTAGGAAAGGAAGCAGCTGCGCTCGGCAATCTTTTCATTGTTTTAAGGAGTCAGAAAGAGATTAAACGAAACTCCAATATGGTCAACCGATTGCGATGTCACAGGCGATGCCTCATGTTGGGACAGTGGACAGAGGTCCAAAGGTCATCCACATAGTATGGATGGAGAAAAAGGCTCTCAAACATACTAATACATGCATGGGATAGATCACGGCAGAGGATCGTAAGTTGGTGCGGTAGAGGCATGCAAATCAAGGTGGCTCTCAGAAAGAGGTCAGGAGAGCGTGTGTGTGTGTTGCGGTGGACGAACTTGACTACATGTTATGTGAGTGCATGTGTGGGGGCACTTATATGCCAAATACATGCAAGAAAAAGAATTTTTTTGGGGAACAGTGGTCCAGAGGTCCGCGTAAGGTGCGGTAAAATAGAAAAGACAACTATGTGTTAAAAGATAAAATAAAAGTAAAAAAATTAAATTCCTTAACAGGCGGTGGCCCAAAAACTCGCATGAATAGCGATCAGGAAGTGTGATAAAAGTATAGGTCCGTAGACACTTGCATTGTCATGTCATGGCTCATAAATCAAGGTGATTGGTGAGAAATGGTCCAAAAATTTATTTATTAAACATGAGACTATGGTCTCAGCAGGAAATGAAAATTTGAGCCTGGATGTGTGAGAGGTGTCTCAAACTAGTTCCAGGTGACTTTGGATTAGCAGTTGGTGTTTCCCCTGGTTTTTGCTAAAATACATTGAAGAACAAGAAAATAAAATGAAGCAACTCATTGGTGATGTTAAGCATAAAATTTCTTGAGGTAGAGCCTATTGCAGGGGGTCTCCAAGAGTTGTCCATCTGTCTCAATAAGGGTGTATTCCCCTTTTTCGAGGCAACGATGTATGACATATGGGCCATACCACATTGACTCGAACTTGCCTTTTCCCAACTTATCATTGGATTGGTCATAGACTAGAACCATGTTGCCTTCACTGAAGGTGCGAGGGTGGACATCGCAGTCATAGTGGACCTTTGACCATGTTTTTGCTGCTTCAATGGCTTGGAGAGAAGCTCGATGGTATTCTATGGTTTGCTCGAGTTGGAGGAGTCGCTTTTCTAAAGGTGAAGTATCAGGAAGGAGTTCCACCACGAGGCGGAGAGATGGGATTTGGCACTCTATAGGGAGCACTAATTCAATGCCATGTACTAGGAGGAAAGGGGTGAAGCTGGTTGTGGTTTTTGTGGATGTGTGATAAGCCCATAGGGCAGAGAATTGCATGTGATGCCAATTGGTTTTATGGTTTCCCACCATTCTTTGGAGCATTGTTTTGATGATTTTGTTGACTGCTTCAACTTGGCCATTACCCTGAGGATAGTAGGAAGATGAGTACTGGTGTTCGAATTTCAACATGGTTGATAGTTCATCCCATACGACATATTGAAAGTGTGCTCCATGGTATGAGACTAATTGTTTAGGGACACCAAATCTTGTAATAACATGGTTAAAGAAGAAGCTCGTTGTGGTTTCATCTTTGCAATCGAATGTGGGCATGGCCTCGGCCCACTTGGTGAAGTAATCGACTTCCATGATGATGTATTTATGACCATTTGTTGAAACGAGGTTGATTGTCATGAAGTCTATTGCCCATTTGTAGAAGGGCTCAACTGTGACTACAGGGTGTAATGATGCCAAGGAGGTTGTTGCCTTTGGGGAAAAAAGATGATAGTTGCGGCAATGTTTGACTGCCTCTATGCAATCAGCAAAGATGGAGGGCCAGAAATAGCTGGCGCATAGAATCTTCTAGGTGGTTGCTAGGCCTAAAAGGTGGCCACCACTGGCTCCACTATGACTGTTGTTAAGGATGGTCTCGGCCTCGTCACGGGTGAGGCAACAACGTAGGATGGTATCAATGCCACGACGATACAAAACATCTCCAATCAGGAAGTGGCGAATGGCTTGATGTCGGATGCGTCACCTATCCTCATGGTTTAAGTGCGCTGCGAACTTCTGTATTCGTAAATAGAGAAGGATGTCCCCATACCATGGGTCATTTGTGGATATGACGAATAGGAAATCATCAGGGAGATCATCCTTGGTGGGCGATGACACGGTTAATGGGGGTAGATCGGTCATGAGCGTGGCCAGTGCGAGTGCCTTTGTGCTTTTTGGAGACACAAACTCTAGGCCAAACTCTTGGAGGATGACTACCCACTTAGCTGCTCGACCTTGTAGAAGGCGATGGATTAAGAGGTACCCCATTGGTTTTGAATCAACCACTACATGAGTATGGTTTGCAATGATGTAGTGGCGCAATTTCTGAGCCAAGAAGACGACGGCGAGGGCCAATTTCTCCTTGGGTGAATATTGTAGTGGAGGTCCTGTTAGCTTTTGACTGATGTAGTAAATCACATGCTCATGGCAAGCATCCTCTTCTTGGACCAAGACTCTAATGATGGCATTGTCTAAGGTCGACACATAGAGGATGAAGTCTCGAGTGAAATCTAGTGCTGAGAGTAATGGTGCAGAAGCCAGGGCTTGCTTGAGTGCATCAAATGATTCTTGTGCTTGCTAATCCCAAACAAAGGGGATATTTGTGCGGAGCAGGAGGATGAATCCGTAAGCTTTTTTGCATACTCTGGCACAAATCGGTGAAGGAAGTTGGCCTTGCCTTGTAGGCTTTGTAGTTGGTGCTGAGTTCTTGGGGAAGGAAGATTAAGGATGGCCTGAACTTTGAGGGGATCTACCATTATCCCTTTGTGGGAGACGATGAATCCGAGTAGATGGCCTGCTGGGACACAGAAAACGCACTTGAGGGGATTTAGGTGAATTTTGTACTTGCAGCAGCGTAAGAAGACTTGCCGCAAGTCTTCTATATGTTGTGATTGTTTTGTTGATCGAGTAGTAAGATCGTCCAGGTAGACCAAGATGATGTGAATTAGGTCATGGAAACAATATGTCATGGTGCACTGGAAGGTCGTTCCAGTGTTTTTCAGGCCAAAGGGCATGACTCGATACTCGAATGTGCCCCATGGAGCTGTGAATGCCGTCTTATAACAGTCTTTTTTCTGAATTTGGATTTGGTTATATTCGAAAAAACCGTCCATGAAGGAAAAGGCTTTATGTCTGGTACATGCATCGATGATATAATTCATGAAAGGTGTGGGGAAGCTGTCTTTGGGACATGCCCCATTGAGATCGTGGAAGTCTATGCAAATGAGAATGGTACCCTATTTTTTATTCATGGGAATAGGATTAGAAACCTGAGTGGTGTATGCAAGGGGATAAATGAAGCCGACACTGCACAACTTCTCTCTCTTGGCTTTAACCGTAGCCCCTTTGGATGGATGGATGGGCCATTGCTTTTGGCATACGGGAGCCACATCTGGCCATGTGTCGATGTGGTGTTCCACGATGGATGGATCTAGGCCAGGCATTTTGGTGTAAGACCAGGTGAAGATGTCGTGGAATTATTGGAAGAGAGCTTTGTAGGAATCGACCTCTTCCAGGGAGGAAGATGCCCCCAGCATGATTTCTTCAACAATCTCAGAATTGGTTGAGATGTCGATTTTAATGGTTGGTAAAATGTTTTCCATATTCCCTTCTTCGAAGGCATCTAGTGCTAGGATGGGGTTCTTGAACCAGTCGACCTTCCCATGAATGAAATCTTTGGTCTCCATGAAAAAATGGCCAGACTGCGACACAAGTTCTTTAAGGAGGAGGAACGAGTGATGGTCCATGTCATCCCATCGGTATTCCGAGGTGGTCAGGGCTTCAAGTATATCCTCATCGTTGCTGAAGCAACGAAGAGGCAGGTTTGATGGACCATCATTGGAGGAGGAGATGAGCGGGTTAGTGGAACTGGACATCATGTAAATGAACATGGTGTCTTAAGAAGGAGGTGGTCGGTGAACTTCTTTGATAAAAGTGATCTCAGACTCAAGGGAATGTGGACAGGGGTTAGCAAGAGCCATTCGAAATTCAGGCAAGTCTTGGCAATGGTGGGTGTAATGTCCATACAAGCCGCAGAGGGCGCAAGCAAGGTTTGTCCACAATTCCTTGTTCTTGACTACTGGCGTAGTTGGGAGTTCAACCACGGGGATGTTCTCATTTGTATCCATGACATCTAGATGCACAAGGATCATCGATATTTCAAGGCAGTTCTAAGTTGGATGGCCCTGTTGCTCAAAGACGGAACAAGGTGGGACTTGTCATGGTTCTGCGGTGGCATTGGCGCTCTAGCCCCTAGCTCTTTTTGGTTGGGCCAGTGTAGGTGTGGGTGCCGTAGTTGGCTTGTGTGGACCGGGTGGAGGGTGAGACTCGACCGTGATGGGCTACACTAGGGTTAAGACAACCTGCAACATTACTGGTTGAGCTGGTGGATCAAGATACCACATCAGAATTCCCAATGTAAAGTTTGGTAGACTTAAGGTGGCCATGACCGGCTTACTCATGACACCAGGTGGGGGAAAGAGGAGGGGAATCCTATGGACTGGAGATGAGCCTAGATAACTCCCGACTAGTTGCATGTGGGGTTGCGGTTGTGGTTGCGGCTATGCATAATGCTGCTGCTGTAGATGATGTTGTGGCTGTTATTGGTGGTGTGGCTACAGATGATGTTATGGTTGTGGTTTGGGTTGCAGCTGTGGTTGTTGTTTGGGTGCAGCGGTGCTGGATGAGACCATGCACAAGTCTGTAGTTTCATTCTGTGTCAGTGGTGGTGACACTAACGAGAAAGGAGTAGTCATGGTGGTATCGGTAAACAACCTAGGGCCCACATTCAACAGTGGGGAGGCTGGTGTGTTTTCAACCATAGTGTTGATTGCAGGGACAACATTAGCATGTGTGGTCGCCCCTTGTGGCTCAATGGTGGTGATGGTAGGGATAACGTTTGCAAGTGTTGTTAACCCTTGCAGATCATTGTAAGTGAGATATTCAACCATCACAATCTTCCCTTCACGGGGGAACATCATGAGACGGAAGACAGTTGATGCGACAGCTTGCATGGCGTACATATAACTTCTCCCGAGGAGAAGGTTATAGTCCAATTGAGCATTGCTGACCTCTATGTCGATCAACACTGTCTTCCCAGCTAATGTGATGGGGACATGGGGGAGGATTCCTTGGGCTTTGGTGGGATTTCCATCATAAGCCCACAAAGCTGTGGAAAACGGTTGCAGGATTGGTGATCCAAGTTTTTTCCAAGCTAAGGTAGACATAATGCAAGTGGATGCCCCCTCATCCACTATGCACTGATGCACAACGAAATTCTAGATGGACACCAAGATTTGGAAGGCGATGGTCGAGGGAATGCACGGTTCCCCGTTCTCCATGTCAAAGGTGATCAAATTGGAATCGGAGGGGTCTACTGCCCCAAGGGTGGCTAGTAAGGCTTTCCACTGCATTGGGCATGTTTTAAGCACCTCAAGAGCGGACATGGCAGTTGGTGTTTGGGACAAATCATCCACAATGCTATAGCTGACTATGGCTCTAGCTGTGGCATTATTGGAAACTCTACATATGGGTGGGGTGAGAACGGGGGTAGGTTAAGAGGTAGGTTGACTGTCTTAGACGTGGATGCTACTGATGAGTCAGCAGGTTCGGTGCTAGCTCCATACTAAATCCATCTAGTTTGTAAGTTGATCTCTTTAGTCGTCATGGCTAGTAGGTGGTGAACACCTGTTTCGGCCATGGGAGGTTCCCCCAAAGCCTTGGGATTGGCTTGGGGAGGGGGTGCAGTTACCACCAACCCTTGGATTGGTAGCAGGTTTTGAAGCACCATAGGAGGAGGTCCTTGTGGTGCTGGGTTGGGTTGGGCTTGATTTGCAACGTTGGCGGCATGTTGGGCCTCATTTTGAATGGCTTGCTTAGCTCAACCCATAAGGGGACACTTGAATGTGTAGTTCCCATAGACATCACAGAGTGTGCATGGTTGGTTTGTGTGCAACGGGGAATTGCATCTCAGTGTATTTTATTATGGGGGGTTTTGGGCTGGCCAGTTTGCCGCAGAATTGTTGGGAGGGTTCGGTTGTTGACCGCCTCCCTACAGTTGGTTATTGGCTTGGTTACGGGGCCGGTTATTTCAAGCTTTCCCTTTTTGATTGTTGGGGCAGGCTGGTTGGGATGGTTTTGTTGTGTGAACACTTGTCCCAATGGAGTGGGTGGAGCAGGGGTGGGGGCTTGAACTGGTTGCACTAGTGGTGCATCTAGTAGATTTGTGGGTGTGGCAGTGCCACAAATGTGGACATTTTTCCCACATACTGTTGTGTTGGCCAAGCCATGGCCTGAGCCTACTACGGTGGCATAGGCTATGCATAGGAAGTTGTTGCTCTGGACTGGAACATCATTCTGGCATAGTATGGAGCTTGGTTTTGTTGAGAAACACTAGCAGTATTGCTTGGTTGTGGTGTAACGGCAGGTGGTGTTAGATGATGTTGTGACTATTGGGAGATCGATCCTATGATGTCGTCCATGGCATGGGATGCCCCCGGTGCATCACGGTAGGAGGTATTCGGATGGGTGGTGTCTGGAATGATGGTGTACATGTATCTAAAATGAGCATAGATGAGGTCAAATTGTTGAGCTTTTAGTATGGTCTCTTCTTCGGATTGGGGACATTCGAATGCAACATCCTTTGCTATGGGCAAGAGCAAGGTATTAAGGAACCAATGCAAGAAGATCCTGTTGTCAAGTTGGATTTTGCATAGACTATGACATCATCGCCACTCATGGATATGGTCAATTATATGAGTGGCAATGCTTTGGTGATAGGATAACAGGATCTCCACCCCTTCATCATATCTGACGGGGAGTTGGAAACACTGTAGGAATGTTGTAATCTCACAGATCACATAAGGTTACCAGTAATACATACTAAAACATATATAATTATAAACAGAGACAAGAGACAAGAATAGATAGGATTAAACAGATTATATTATTATTATAAGTCCACACAAAGCAGAGAACTGAACTGAATTCTCGTTTGGCTCAACAGCCTAATATATACAATTTACAGACAGTTACAAAATAACTACCTGTCGATTCGGTGAACCGACACGACTTTTAGTTAGCCGACCTAATCTTCAAGTTTAGTCGGCCGACAGACTTAGTCGGCTGATCGACTAAGTCGGCTTATCGACTTAGTCGGTTGATTGACTAAGTCGGTCCTCGTTCAAGTCGACTTATCAACTTGCTCCTTCTACATCTCCCCCACAAACAAAACATTTATTCGTCCCAAAGAAACAGGGAGGTAAAAAATTCATGGTTTGTCGAAATTTCAAATTGCTATTGTGGTGGACTGTGCAGATGGATGGTCGGTATTTTCTGGACGCAGATCTCGACAATGGCCGGAGCTGTGATGGCAAGGTGATGCTGAAAATCTATCCAACTCTGTAAAGCTTTATGGATGTCGATATTTAAGGTAGTTAAGCTTGATAGGACCAACATCTTTTCCGAGGTGGGGACTTCTGTGAATTTTTCCATGTTGGGGCCCAAGGACTGGTTCTGCTCTTCTGCTGCGTCGATAAGTCATTTCATCTGTGGGTAGATGATGTCAGATGTTTCTAAGTTGGGAAGAGCTTGTTGCACCCACTGATGTGCTTCATGTTCCAGCTTCTGCAGTTTGTTGGTCTCCAGCACTATATGTTCTTCGATTGTCTACCTAAGTGCTGCCTCTGTTGTCTTCCTGCTCTCCAAAGCTTGAATGCCTTGACGAGTCTGTCGTGTCTGTTGACAGACCTACCCATAGTGAGTAGTCCAGTCTCTTAATACTTCTTCGGTGATGACAGACTCCTCCATATGGTCCTGTAGCACTTTGTATGCCTCTGAGAAGGCAGTGTGCTGTGCTAGTAGCAGTCGTGCAGTCTCTTCCTTCTGTTCTTCCTTAGTCTCTTGGAGATGTGCTTGGATGGTCGACACCATGCTCTTGAAAAGTTGATATGCTCTTTCAAGTGGTCTATCTGTGTCGACTTCGATGGGTCCTAGAATGATAGATTTAGCTAAAGCCCTGCACTTGCCGAGAAACTCGACCTGTTCTGTATTTTTGGTTGTGAGCTCTTTAGTTTTTCATGCAGTCCTTGTCTTTACTTCCTTGGCTAGAGTCTTGAGGATTTGGCTGACTTTTGTGTCAGTCAAGGAACTTGCATCCCTTAAGCTGATCCGTAGGCTGAAATTTTTTGGATGATGCTCTTTCTTCTTCTTTTGTTTTTCTGCCTCTTTCTCCTGGGTACCTGCAATAGTTGAGGGGGGACCTGTGGTTTGCGGAATGGAAGTCGCTGGTTTTTCTAGCTGGGGAGGTGGTATGGTTGCTTTTGGTTGTGATGATGTAGATGGTTGGGATAGATCTGGCTGTGAATCAGGGGGTGGTAGAGGTGGTGGGGATGATGGTGGCGGGGGTGGAGATGATGGCGGCGGTGGTTATGGAGTGGGGGAATGGTAGGGGGTAATGGGTTTGTTGAAAGTGGGTTGTAAACTTAAGTCAGACAGTGGATCTATTTCCGGTGGGTTAGTGGTGGGGAAGTCGTCCTGGGGTTCGGGGTCGATGTTTTCAATTGTAGATTGGACATGGCCGATCACGTCTCCTTCTTGGTCGATTCAGGTGAAGGTCGACGTGAGGTGTGCAAAGAGCCTGCTGTTGGTATAGAGGGGAGCCTTGGTGTGAATTTTCTGAGCCAACTGAAACAGCTCAAGCAGCGTCTCAAAGAAATATTTGAGCTCAGTGTCCTTGTTGAACTTAGCTTTCACTATCTCTGGTATGGCTCTTTTGTATAAGTCGAGGGGGCTGACCGACTGTTGTGCCGGTGCTTGCTCCTTAACTACTGGTGTCAGTGATGGGGGTGGAGGGGTCGACACAAGATCAACGACGCCTTCAGGTGTCGTTGTTGTTTTGGCCTTCTTTGGTCGACCTTCAGGGGCTCCTGCTTCAAGAAACCGTTGAAACTGAGTTTCAACTGGTACTTTGTTTGCGGCGGCATCCTCTACAATGTCGACGGCCGCAGCTTCTAGTTATTCTTCTTCATCAGATGACTCGGCAATGATAAGCTTATGCTTACCTTTTCCTTGTTGTACTTTTTATGATCTGATTCTCCTTCTAGCAGCGGCTATCTCAGCAGCCAATTTCTTGATTATCCCTTTTGACAAAGCATACTCAAGGTTTCCGAGCTCGACTTCACCTTTTGGTTCCTGAGTTGGGGCGACGCTTGCTGGAGATGGAGGGGTTGTTTGCTACTGTGGTTGTGGCTGCAGTTCTGTCGGTTGTGGGTCGACTCTCTTGGCAGTCAGAGGCTTGATGGTTATCTGTACCCAACCAGTGGGTTCGACCGGGGTGTCCTCCGACACAAATGTACTTATGTAGAGGTTGAGCTCGTATTACTCCTCTTTCTCCTGGTCGGTAAGTGGCTCCTCTATTGAGAAGTCAACCTGTTTGGATACCTCGGGCACTAGGATCTTTGTCTTCGCCTGTCGGGACAATTCTTGGAATATTTGGTCGACAGAAGGGTAGTAGTCGAGGGCTTTTGCCTTGGGGTCCTCACCCTACATATACCAGACCAACGTATGGTCGAGCTCCAACTGTATGTGAGAGTTCACTGGTAGACTGCATCAGATGTTCTGTGGCACCCGCCACCTAGTCGTGCGAACCTTTAATTGTTGGAACTAGTTTTCCAGAAATACTTTCCCCTGCGCCAGCTCATGCGGGGTTCCTTTCTAGGAAAATATTTTCAACCTGTACATGTCAAATTTTGATGGCTTCCAGAAGACTGGGCTTCCTTCCGGATAGATGTGGTACATAACGATCCACAAGATTAGGGAGGGTAACTTGATGACTCATCTCGTCTCTTGGCACCATTCGCAAATAGTTTTGATCATGTCGACGAAATAATCTCCCCATCTATAGATTCGACCGTCGCTGGCAATTGTTTCGATGGCCTCCAGGATTTCCAATTTGAGGTCGCTGCCACAACCTGCTAGTGTAAGTGTGATGGCGATGATTTTAGCCACAATCTGTGGTGTACGGGTTGTGATTTTCCTGGTCATCAACCCTTTGGAGTTTTTCCTGGATGGTGATCCTATAAGTTCGGTTACCAGCCCTTCCTTGATTCCAATGGGTACCAAATTTCCTCTGTTAGATAGGCCAGTGAGTTTGGCGATGACATCCCCGGCAATGTCAATCGGTTCGTCGAAGTAGAATCAACCATTATGGTAACGGCTAATGACAAATTTGACAGCAACTTCTTTCGTCCCACCAAATCTTGCCATCAAAGGTGCATTGGAATAGCCAAAGATGGTGCTCCATTGGACTTTTTCTGCTGCCTGGGTCATTTTCTTGTCGACGAATGCCCATTCTTGAATCTCGGCCCATAGTTTCTGCCATGGACCATCCTGGACTTTGGCGTTTTTAATGTTCTTTAATCTATGGACCAAAGGCGTATCCTCAGCCTATAGCTCTTTTGCCTTGGTCGCTGCTTTGGTCTGTTTGGGGGCCATTTTTTCGGGTTGGTCAAGGTTATTACAGGGTTCGTGGGTTTTGGTCGACTGAGGATGCGGATGCTCTGTGTGTAAAGGGTGCGGTGAATGAACCTTGGGCGGTCCAGTATTTATAGGCAACTGTGTGGTTGCATGTGGAAATGGGTGTATTAATGGTGTATATGACATTTGAGCTGTAATACTCGAGTGTGACTTAATGGTGGATTGGTTTCGACACTCGAGGCCATCAATGCGTGATGAGACTTTCAAAGTCATCGGTCGGTGTTGAGAATGGTCGGCCAGAGTGGTCGATGAAGATGGTCGAAGATGATGATGTCGGTTGTCGAAGTAATGAGTTCCTGTCATGTTTTGTTGTGTCGGGTGTATTACTTTGTTTTTGGAATTTTTAGCTTTTTTATGGGTTTTGGTTGCCGGTTAAGGTCGTTATTTGATATTTTTTTTTCCGTTTCTGTAACGTTTGAGTCGGGCTCCATTAACGAGCTTCCAAAATACTACACCCTGCAATGTTTTTAGTTGGACTAAACCATTGGGGTGTATTTCTTCGACAACGTAAGGTCCCATCCATTCTGTATAGAGTTTCTTGGGTTTTCCTTTGACTCAACTATTATATAGTAAGGCAAGGTCGCCGACCGACAGGTTTTTGTTTTTGTTGTTATGGTCGTGCCATGCTTTCTATTGTTGCTTTTGAATCTCTTGGTGTTGTATAGCCATGAGTCTGTGTTCTTCCAGCTTGCTGAGTTGAAATAGTTGGTCCTTTCTTGCACGTTCAACATCGACGTGTAGTATTTGTGCAATAATAGCTATCTTCTATCGGAAATGTAGGGGAACGACTGCTTCTTGTCCATAGACTGGTCGAAAGGGGGTTTGGTCGATCGACCGCTTGTAGGCTGTCCTGTATGCCCATAAGAGTGCAGGGATTTTTTCTTCCCAGTCATCTTTATCGATATTACATATTTTTGTTAACCCTTTTGTCAATGTTTTATTAAAAGCTTCAATTGCATCGTTCGACTGAGGGTGGTATGCTGTACTTCGTCGGTGGTCAATGTGGAAGTGGTCGGTCAAATTCTTGATAGTTTTGTTGATAAAGTGTGTCCCTTGGTCACTGATCAATGTTAGTGGGCATCCGAATCGAGTGATGATGTTTTCATAGATAAAATTAGTGACTACCTCACTTGAACATGTATTGATGGGTTCAGCTTCTGCCCATTTAGTGACATATTCTACTGCAGTGATAATATATCTTGCACCTGATCTTTTGGCTGGGATAGGAAATGGTCCTATGAAGTCTATAGCCCAGATTTCGAATGTGAGGCTGGGATTTATGGATATGAAGGGCATTTCTGTACTCGGCAAGGGTCGACCAAGTCATTGGCAACTGTCACATCGACTAACAAAGTTTTTTCAATCTCTGTGGAGTGTCGGCCACCATAATCCTGACTGTTGGATTTTCCTTGCAGTTGTAGCTACTTGAAAGTGTCCTCCTGCAGGTCCATAGTGTGCTTTATGCATGATTTGTTCTCACTCGTGGTCGAGTACACACCTTCTAAGAATGTCGTCTAACCCCATTTTGTATAAAAATCTATTGATGAGGCTGTAGGGTGAAGCCTTCATAGATAAGATTTGTTTTTTATTGGTATTCATACCTTCTGGTGCCTGACCTATCTCTAGGAACTGAGCTATTTCTTCTAGTTCTTCTCGCACTGCTTCTATGCGAAATAAATGTGCATCCGGTAAGTCGTCGTCGACTCCGGTCAGTTCCTCCCCTGTGTCAATGCGGGATAGGTGGTCGGGCCCGACATTTAGTTTTCCTGGTCAGACAAAAACTTCGAACTCAAATTCCCGGAAGAGAAGTAGCCAACGACAAATTCTCCCATGATGGAGTGGTTTATTGACAAGGTACTTCAAGGCTTGATGGTCGGTGTAGAATGTGAAGGGATTGGCTAAAAGGTAATGTCGATACTTTTGAAGAGCAAAGACCATACCTAGGGCTTCCCTTCGGTGGTCGAATAGTTTCTTTCAGCCTCATTTAATTTTTGACTGCTGTAAACTATAGGGTAGTCCACCCCATCATCCCCTGGTTGAGTCAGGATAGCTCCGATTGCGATTCCTGATGCATCGATATGCACATGAAATTTGGTCGACCAGTTTGGAAATTTGAGTATGGGGGCTTCGACCAGTTTTCATTTTAGTTTGTCGAAGGAGATCTAGCATTCCTCTGTCCACTTAAACTCTTGATCGTCCTTTAGTAGTTCTTCCAGAGGATATGTCATATCCGAATATTGTCTTATGAATTTTCTATAATATCCTGTATGGCCAAGTAATACCCTGACTTGTTTGGGGTTTACTGGTGGTTTCAAGTCGAGGATAATTTTAATCTTTGCAAAGTCGACCTTGATACCATCTTTACAGACAATATGCCCTAAGAGTATGCCTATGGGAGTCATAAAGATACATTTCTTAATGTTCAGGGAGAGTTGAATCTGTTGACATCTCTCCAGCATAAATCGGAGCCATGTGCAGTGATCTTTTAGGGTGGAGTATATTGTCTAGTCGTCAAAGTATACTGCCATGGTCTTATATATGTATTCTTGGAAAGTCTTGACAACAATTTGGGAAAACACTGCGGGTGCATTCTTTAACCCAAAATGCATAACTCTGTAAGCAAAGGACCCAAATTCACACACAAATGTTGTCTTCTTTTGATCTTCCTCCGCTATTGGTACTTGGTTATAGCCTGAGAAACCATCAGTGAATGAATAGCATTCGTGACGTGCAACTTCATTCAAGATTTCATCAGCATAGGGGGTAGGAAATGGGTTGGTCAATGTTACTTTGTTGAGTTCCTGAAAGTCAAAACAGATTCTTAATCTTGTCGGGTCATGTTTCTTGGGCTGTACGACCATGGGACTTGCCCATTCCGATTGGTCGATCGGGTAAATGATCCCTGCTGCTAACATGTTGTCGATTTCCTTTTTGACTATCTCCTTATACTTGTGAACTAGTTTATAAGGTCTTTTCTTGACAGGTCGGACGTCAAGTTTAGTATCTATTTTCATTTCTCCCATTTCTTGTACTAAGCCTTTTAAGTCTCTATAGTACCTGACAAAGACATCCTGGAATTCCCTAAGTAAGTTTACTATTTCAGTTGTTTGTTGTTTGTTCCAGTAGTCACCAATATTCGCTATTTTTGGTCGGTCTTTGTTCGAAATGTCGACCTCTTTAGTTTTCACTTTGGCATCTAGCCACTCGGGTGCTTTAGCTTCATTGATCGGCCGACTTCCTTCAGTGAATTCTGATAATGTGGCAGGGAAGTCGGCTACAGTCATTCTGTCGAGGTCTGGTTTGTCGGTGGTTGTGACCTTCAGGATTGAGTAGATAGGTTTTGTTGTTTCAGCATGGTTGGATTTCCATCTGAATCTCTTTCCTTTTGTGTGTTCATTTTCTAATTGTAAATGGGTCGACTATGGTTTTAACTCAGTTTGTATATTGTTACAATCCTTGATGTGTTGATGGTGTAGGTAGGGTTTTTTTCGGTCGGTTGGAGAAATTGTTTGATTTGCTATGCTGTCTCAGCTAAGTTGTCATTTTGAGGTATGAAGTTAAAGTCTTTAATAAAATTTTCCCTCAGTTCCTTCCAAAAGAAGGTTTCACCTCTAGCTTCCTCCATCTTATACAATTTACTGGGTAAATATACTAGGGTTGAAGGGAACAAATGTGGCGAGGCTCGTTCATCTTTGTAGCCAAGTCTTCTACGCTCCTTTTCACAAGTCTTGATATGTTCTTCTGGGTTTTGACCTTGGGTAAAGATAGGAATCTGGACTTGCTGGGTTAACTTCTTCCCACCAAAACTCTCAACAAAGTAAGTCGAAGCCGTCGTCCAGGTCTATAGTTTTGATTGATGGGTATCCCACCATCTAGCAGCTTGGCCTGTAAACGTTTCAACTAAGCTTTGAAGTCAACCATGTTCCCCAATATTTTTAGATACTTGTTCGACGTGCAGGATCAGGGATTCCCTCTCCTTATACCTGGGTAGTTGTGTAGTGTTTAAGTTGGTTGGTTGTAAGGTAGGGCGTTCCCTCACTTTCTTTTCAAATATTTTGGGGATAAAGGATACTATGAAGCACTGTCGGGTGGTTCTTTTCTGTACTTTTTGTATAGTCCAGCACCCTCTTACTTGTGTTTTGTAATTTTCCATCTCCCAATCATACAATTCAGCATCTGAGTTATAACCAATTGAGTCTTGGTCACCTAAGTGAAGTTCTCCATGGCTATTTGGTTCTGTATAGTCTGTATTGTTGTGGATCTGGAAAAGTTGTCTGACATCGACTTCCTCATCAATTGGTTCAGTCCAAGGTTGTCCTTGGGATGAATGAATGGGTACAATGACCTTTTGACCATTTCCTTTTAACTTGATTTGTTCCTTGTCTAAGGATATGGATGCTTTCATCTGTCTTCCCCAAGGTCGACCGACTAGGGATGGGAAGGAGCTAGAGCCTTCTTTTGGGTCAATAATTTCAAAATCAACCTTAGTCGAGATTCCTTTTATGGTCGTGTCGACATTTTTCCAAACCCCAATGGGTTCAATGAGGCCTTGGTCGGCGAGTTTTAGGTAAATACCTAATTCGTAGAGTCGAGGTCTGCCCATCTTTTCCCATGAATCCCGGGTCATGATATTCACTTGGGACCTGAAGTCGAGTACTACTTGTCGGACGTGGTAACCTTCGATTTCCAAGTCGACAAGTGGGTTGATATCATTTTTGTCTTTTTGGTTCAGGCTGCAAATGTTCTTAGTTTGTTTTCCAAGGTTGGTACCTTTTATTTAATGCAATAAATCAATGAACTGAGCTACGAATTTGTCTGTTTGAGCGAGTTGTATTAATTGATGTATTGTGTTGGGTCAACTATTAACGATGTCTTCTTGTCGTGCAATGTCGTGGAATATGTGTGTGGCTTCTTGATATGTTTTTTTTTCCTTCATAGGATCAGGATAACCATTTGTGTCTTTAATCTTACTAATTTGAGGTTTATCAGGTCCTGTTTTTGTGCCTTGTCGAGTGACAATATGTAAATTTTTAGTAGTTATTACATCATGCTTTTGTACACAGGACAAGACATTAACATTTTTCTTAGTATTAATTTTCTCTAACATAGTAGGACAATCCTCAAGCGAGTGATCGCCTACTCCACAGTGGGTACAGAATTTAAGATCACTCCTGTCCTTGTACGAACAGTCTGCGTACCGATGACATTCTTTGTAACATATGAAGCAATGGGTGGGTCGACATTGTCGTTTGTCATGATTCCCAGGGAATCAACCTCTTCCTCCATAACCTTGGCATCGATTGTCGTAGCAGCGCTCATATTGTCGGCTATCGTATCGTTGTCCATTCTGATAATTCAGTGGATTGTTTTGCTCGTTATGTTGTGCCACTGCATTTGTTTGGTACACCGCGTGGTAGTTCTGTCGGTTCTTTAGGTTTAACTGACAGTCGGCGGGGTTGTGAATTTTGGTTTCACAGATGGCGCACTAGGAAGCCTTGCCGTTTTTCATGTTAAACGGGCAGTCTGCTGTAGAGTGGTCTCCGTGTTGTTGGAAAATGTCGCAAAATGATTTGGTCTATACAAAATGGACGTCTTGTCGGCTATATTCTTGTCAACAATTATCTTTCGAGTGGCCGTTTGTTGAGCAATTGGTGCACCAGATCTCCTGATTCTTGAGGCTGAGCTCCTTCAGAGACTTCTGTACATTTTCTAGCTGCTGTTCCAGTCTGTGGTTTGTGGGGTATGCGGGTATGTCTTCGTCCATTTAAACCTGAAGAGCTTTTGTGAGCGCATCCTCATATGTTTTGAACGTCTCCAGACTAATATGTCGACGTAATTTTTGTGATAGTCCTGCAAGAAACCATTGAATTAGTAACTATTCATCAATAACGTAATCCAATTGGCTCAGTAAATCTTTCCACCGCTTGTCGTAGTTGCGGACGGTCTCTCCTGGCTTTTGTGAAGTGGTTTTGAGTTTCTTCGTGGCTAGGTGCTTAGCGTCTGGTGTCTTAAAAAATGATAGGAATTGCACCTTGATCTCGGCTTTTGTTGCTTTGGGTTGGCGTTCGGAAAATGTCATGTACCATGTCAAGGCCCTTTTCCGTAATGCTCCTGCGAACTGTGCCATTTGGCGATCTTCATCTGTAACCTGGTTGGCTTCCCAAGTCGACTCACATACGAACCAATGTTGTTGGGGGTCTTCGTTGCCCTCATAAAGAGGAATGTGAGAAGATCCATGACCCATGTCTGAATCACTTTCACTACTCTCAGAAGTCGACGGAGGTGGAGGTGGGGGTGGTGGTGAAAGTGATGGGGTTATTGATGTAGTCGTTCCTGCGGAATTCTGGTCGACGAAACTTGCGCTCCCATCAGTCGTCGAGTCTTGGTCGACTTGCAGTCAGTTGATGTCGACTTCTGCTGTCGACGGTCCACTGCAACTTTGTGTTCGCAGGTCTGAGTCTTCGATTTCTTCTAAAGCTGTACTTGGTGGGGGGGGCGCTCCTTCATGTGTCGGTAAGAGCAAGTGGATACTTCGTAGGGAAGGTGCCGCTTGAAAGGTCACCCAGTTCCCTTCCACCGGTCGACGTATAACAAGGTGTCGTCCAGGGTATGTTTCGTCTCCTAGTCGGCTCCAGATACTGAAGTCACTAGCTTGTAGTCGGAGGTCATCTTTGACAATAGTCTGTATTCTAGTACGCAGATTTGCTGGGGAAAGGGTTATTCCTTCATCGGGAGCTCTTATTTGGAGAGCTTCTGGCTGCTCTATCCACACTTCTTCCTCCTTAGGGGACACCTCTTGCTCCACGCCCTCTTCATGTCGATCATGACCCGACTTTGGTGGATTCTCTTCGCTGTCGTTCTCCCTAGGGTTTTGTTCTCTATGCAATCCTGCGGCTCTTTCACGTCTTGCTTCCCTTCTCTGTTGTCTTTTGTCCCTTTCTATTCTCTCAATGTTCGTTCGTACGATACTATTCCCTTAGGGTCCTCCTTGGCCGAATTCTCATTACTGGAGACTGATATCGGAGTTTAGTCGACTAGGATCCACTATGCTCTATCTTCGACACATGACCAGCTACCCCCCCATAGCCTACCCGACGCTTTTTAGAAATCCAGGATAGTTTAGTCTATTTGCTCAGGAAGTATTCCCACTCCCTTTCTGCAATGAATTTCTCCCACTTCTTCTACTTCTCTGCCCAGTTAGTGTTTGTGGGCTGTTCGAGAAGTGATGGACGAGGTTCGATGATATGTGCTACTCCTTTCTCGATCAAGAATTTGAATAGCAAAGTCGGTAGGGAACACAAAAATTGTTCAGTGAAATCTGTGTAAAATTTCTCTTTGACAGTTTCCATTGAAGTTCTGTCTTCGACTGCCTATTCCTCACAGAAGTTGTCGGCGATTTTCTCGAACCACTCCGATAGTTTTGTTCGGCCTCCTCGTATCAGTTTTTCCAGCAACTGTTGTTCTTTAATTGTGTCCGGATTTCTCATCCAGAAGTTGCTTCAAGAGTTGTGGCACTAATTCAACAAACTTTTCATGCATCTCTGTGAAAAATCTTTCTTTGGCTTCAGCGACTATTAATCTGTTCCGTCGTGCATAATTTTGCAGATAGTTTGCAATTTTACGTTCCCACCAGTCCTTAATCTCCTGCTCTGGTATCATATGTGAGCATATATTTCAAACATGTACAACCGGCAACGGAACCAATGTTGTAATCTCATAGATCACATAAGGTTACCAATAATAGATACTAAAACATATATAAATATAAACAGAGACAAGAGACAGGAACAAATAGGATTAAACAGATTATATTATTATTATAAGTCCACACAAAGCAGAGAACTGAACTGAATTCTCATTTGGCTCAATAGCCTAATATATACAATTTACAGACAGTTACAAAATAACTACCTATCGGTTCGGTGAACCGACAGGACTTTTAGTTAGCCGACCTAATCTTCTAGTTTAGTCAGCCGACCGACTTAGTCGGCTGATCGACTAAGTTGGCTCATCGACTTAGTCGGTTGATCGACTAAGTCGGTCCTCATTCAAGTCGACTTATCGACTTGCTCCTTCTACAAGGAACATGAAGGATAAGGAGTTAAATTTCGAGTATTTGGCCTACCAGTAGCTCAATGTACCATTTGGCCGCAGCACCTGTAAGGGTGCGTTGGAATAGTCTCGGCCTAATGGAATCATCTATGATGCTGTTAGATGAGCACCATAGATGGAATGTCATAATGTGGTTTTGGGGACATTCCCCCACCTTGCCTTCAAACTTGGGGATGTCTGATGGAAGCTTAGTTGGCATTGGAGGCCAAAAAGCTTGATGGTGAATAGGGTCGTTTGTTAATCGAGCCAAATCAGGCAGGTTAAGATGAGCCATGAAAGGCATATTTGACCCTAGGTTGATGTGGGATGGGGCTGTGATGGTGGTGGGGTTTGCAGGTGCATAATGCATCTGGACAGCTGGAGGTACTTGCATTGGCACCATTGTGGATATGCCAATGCCCCCAAGTGTTGTGGGGGAACAGTATGAGTGGCGGGGACATTGTCCCCATGTATGACAGTAGGGGTAATGTAAGTGGATAGTCCACTGCCCCCCTGTGTGGCAGGAGGGGCAGTGTGTGTGGAAGGGCCATTACCCCTGTGTTCTACAAGTGGGATAGCCTGGTTGGTCACTATAGGTGGTGGCAGCTGAGTGATGACAGTTTGCATGATTGTGCTTGGGCCACTTTCCAGGTTCTGGGTGACAGGTTGTGATGTGGACATGGGTCCACTTGCTAAGGTTATGACGGAAAATGGATCCGGGTTGGCACCAGCCATGGGGCTTGATGGTGTGGTATGGAGGTCTGGTTCAGACTGATATGGGTCTGAATCAAAATCAGAGGTTGCGTGGCCTTCTGATGGTGTGGGAGATTGCTGAGAACGGTTTCGAAGGCCTCGGTTGAGTGTTCCGAATGGTGGTGGTTCACCTCTTAGGCGTGAGGAAGAGTGTGGAGGATAAATTATGTTAGATTTTATGTATGAAACTGGTGGGAATGATATTTGGACCCTGGTTTCAATGGCTTCCTATTGGTTGTAGGTGGTCACTCGGCCACCAAGACTACCAGAAGACAACGCCTGGCTTTTTCCTCATAGGTGTTTCTACTCAATCGAAAGGGGTCGTTGCCCGTTTTGCTTGGCAATTCCTCTTAGTGGCCAGCTACTTTGGGGTTCCTGTGGTACTCCTGACAATGAGTTTCTGGGAAGAGCCCAAGTACTTCCCACGGTTGAAGCAGTCAGGGACTTATGTCCTCAAAGACTGGAAATTTGTTTCTACTTAGTGTAAATTGATAAATTTTAAGGCTCTCTCAGCGTCATGAACTGAGTTTGGGATATTACTTGGTATGATGTATTTTTTTGTTTGTCTTTCTAGTATTTGGTAGCTGCAAATGGTTTATGAATTCATCATATTGTGGTTGTGTATGCAAGCATTGAATAATCAGACATTGTGAACAAATACAGTTTTTAACCCTAAATGTGGATGTCCTAACTAGATGACTACCTCACACTGATATTCCTCTTCAACCAAGAGAAAGCGCTGGGCTCTCAACACAATGGGACTAAGCC
>LPNX010865127.1:126717-186647 GCA_001517045.1 Pseudotsuga menziesii
AGTCCTATGTGTACGGTTTGGGATTTTCTTTAGTAATACCAAACCTGGGCTATGGTACATGATAAACCATAGCTAATTAGGCATTCCCCCATTTTGTGAAGAAGTCGTTGTTTACACACTCGTTACAGTATGCTACACACAGTCAATTTTGACGAAATCTTAAACATAAATAACATTTTTTCTACAGACTCTAAATATGTAATTTTTATTAAAAAATATTATATTTTCCTATTTGTTTTCAATTTCTATTGTGTCCTAACTACTTAACTCAAAATACATGTTGTTAGTGTTATTCCCACAACTTTTGCAATTCGTAAATGTTTTAAAAAACAATTATATGGTGCACTAGAAGACATTGACCTCTACATTGTATAAAAGTACCATTTCATGATTATTTCATTAAGACCTTCAAAGGCTGCACCCACAAAAGACGTACTATTTTCGAGGAATGATCACTTAGATAATTATAAAAAAATTTAAAAATGAGTAAATTTTATTTTCAAAAAATAGTGGTGGACTGGTGTTATATGTTCTCTACATGCCTGCATAGTTTTGAATCTCGAAAGCATCATTTAGGACCTCAAACGCTGCACCCACAAAAACATATACCTTATGATTTTCCTAAAAAAAAGGTTACTCTTAGAAAAAATGAAATTTGACATGGATATAAAAAATTTCAATACATAAACCTTATATATTTGGAAACGTAATTCAATTTCCTACATTTAATCTTTTTTACTCAAAGCAAGATATTTTGTCTAAGTATCTCAAATAAAACAATTAAGTTGAGGGATTGCTGATTTTTTAGTTTTCTATTGCATTTAACGTGCCAAAAGTGACCCTCATTAGCTTGCAATGTCCCGATAGATAAATAATTAAACACTAAATTATTTTCACACATAATTAGATTTACACCAACTTTAGACATAGAATAAGTATACAAGTCCCCCAATACCCTACTCAACACCTAAATTCATAATTATAAAACCCTCTAATAGTTTGCTTCCACTTTTTAGAATATAAAGTTCCTTGGAATAAACTCATTGGATACTTAGGTAAAATATATACACTATACCTAGAAAATAATCTTCTAATAAATGTATTTTTACGAAAATAATTACATATAAAATAAATAAATTAAATAAAAATAATTATGATTTTTTAAGATTAATGTAACAAACGCACATCATAGGTTTATCCCTTTACAACAAAATCTTGCTTTCATTATAAACACGCAAATGTTGTATAGTAACAAGTAAAAACTGATTATTTCTAAATCTATGTAACCAGAAATTCATCTCCACAAACACTCTCTCGGAGAATACATTAAAATGTAGGGTCACGTAAAAAACAATAGAGATTTTATAATAACGATGCATTAGAGTTGTCAGTTCTGAAGTGGCATGATAAAAAACAATAGAGATTTTATAATCTATTTTTTTCGTTGCTTTATGGTACCAAATTTTGTATACATTTTCGTTGCTTTTTTGGTACCAATTTTTTTTCGTTGCTTTATGGTACCAAAAAAGAATATTTGAATACATTTTCATAAAAGAAACAGTCAGCAATCTTTTCTATTTTCGTAGATAATTGGTTAGGAGGAACCGTGGACAAACAGATCGTGAATTTTGTTTGAAATTTTTACTCACTATCCCTCTATGAATTACTCATGAATTACTCACTGGCCTTACTCACTATCACTCTATGTGCCTTACTCACTATCCCTCTATGAATTACTCACTGGCCCTCCCTGGCTTTGTGCATGATGATCATGATGATGAAGATGATGATAACGAACATGATGATGATGATGATAATGATCATAATAATGATGATGAAGATGATGATGATGAAGAAGAAGATGATGATGATGATTAACATGATGATGATGAAGAAGAAGATGATGATTATCGTGATTATCATGACGATGAATACAATGATGATAAACATGATGGTGATGATGGTGATGATGATGATGAACACCATGATGATGAAGATGGTGATGATGAACATCATGATAATGAGGATGATGATGATGATGATCATGATGATGAAGACAATGATGATCAACATGATGGTGATGGTGATGATGATGATGATGATGATGAAGATGGTGATGAAGATGATGGTGATGATGGTGAAACCATCCATCTCTCTCTCTTTCTCTCTCTCTACATGTGTGAACCTGCATCTTTCTCTTCTTGTGTTTATTCCCCTGTCACGCCTCACACACACACACATTCTATAGCTTCCTTAATATCTCTTTCCTTCACTCTATCTTCATCTATCCCTGACCCCCCCTCCTCTCTCTCTATCTTATTCTCTCTCACACTCTCTCCACATCTCTCTCTCTCTCTCTCTCTCTCTCTCTCTCTATTTTCAACTTATCCCTTCTCCTTAACCCTCTACCTCATTATAACCCCTATTATATGTTTTATCGCATCTCGTTTCCATCTCTTCAATTTACCCCTCCTTCGCCTCTCTCCTCCAACACATCCTATTCCTCCTCTAATACTCCATATCCACTTTTCCATTCACCGATCCTCTCTCTCATCAAACCATCACCCACTTCCTCCCCTCCACCTTATTGCCCTTTCTTCACTCAAATTTACAACATCCCGCTAGGACCCTTATCATTCCCAACCCCCTCTCAACTATTAACCATCCCCACTTGAACATCCAACATCTTTCTAGGCCCTTGACCCTTCCCCACCCCCTCTAAACTATTATCCATACATTTGATATATTACACATAGTGCTAGATTTTTATCTCTACAACACGCGTTCGTGTCTTATAGTTACATAGCGCACTCGCGTTTTATAGTTATATAACGCACGCACGTTTTATAGTTATATAACGTGATCGTGTTTTGTAGTTATATAATGCGTGCATGTTTATAAATTATACAAGGCAGGAAATGTAATTTGAATTTAAACATGCCAATTCACTTGCTCACATGTCACCAATAGGCCTATGTGTACGGTTTGGAATTTGCTTCGGTAATACCAAACCTGGGCTATGGTACATGATAAACCATAGCTAATTAGGCATTCCCCCATTTTCTGAAGAAGTCATAGTTTACACACTCGTTACAGTATGCTACACACAGTCAATTTTGACAAAATCTTAAACATAAATAACATTTTTTCTACAGACTCTAAATGTGTAATTTTTATTAAAAAATATTATATTTTCCTATTTGTTTTCAATTTCTATTGTGTCCTAACTACTTAACTCAAAATACATGTTGTTAGTGTTATTCCCACAACTTTTTCAATTCGTAAATGTTTCAAAAAACAATTATATGGTGCACTAGAAGACATTGACCTCTACATTGTATAAAAATACCATTTCATGATTATTTCATTAAGGCCTTCAAAGGCTGCGCCCACAAAAGACATACTATTTTCGAGGAATGATCACTTAGATAATTATAAAAAAAATTTAAAAATTACTAAATTTTATTTTCGAAAAATAGCGGTGCACTAGTGTTATATGTTCTCTACATGCCTGCAAAGTTTTGAATCCCGAGAGCATCATTTAGGACCTCAAAGGCTGCACCCACAAAAACATATACCTTATGATTTTCCTAAAAAAAAATTATTGTTAGAAAAAATGAAATTTGACATGGATATAAAAAATTTCAATACATAAACCTTATATATTTGGAAACATGATTCAATTTCCTTCATTTAATCTTTTTTACTCAAAGCAAGATATTTTGTCTAAGTATCTCAAATAAAACAATTAAGTTGAGGGATTGTTGATTTTTTAGTTTTCTATTGCATTTAATGTGCCGAAAGTGACCCTCATTAGCTTGCATTGTCCAGATAGATAAATCATTAAACACTAAATTAGCTTCACACATAATTAGATTTACACCAACTTTAAACATAGAATAAGTATACATGTCCCCAATACCCTACTCAACACCTAAATTCATAATTATAAAACCCTCTAATAGTTTGCTTCCACTTTTTAGAATATAAAGTTCCTTGATATAAACTCATTGGATACTTAGGTAAAATATATACACTATACCTGGAAAATAATCTTCTAATAAATGTATTTTTACGAAAATAATTACATATAAAATAAATAAATTAAATAAAAATAATTATGATTTTTTAATATTAATGTAACAAACGCACATCATAGGTTTATCCCTTTACAACAAAATCTTGCTTTCATAATAAACACGCAAATGTTCTATATAGTAACTAGTAAAAACTGATTATTTCAATTAAAATGTGGCAATGCTTCGATTTGGCATAAGTTCAATTATTTTCCGTGAAAAGGATGCATTAGAGTTGTCAGTTCTGAAGTGGCATGATAAAAAAGAATAGAGATTTTATAATCTAGTTTTTTCATTGCTTTATTGTACCAAATTTTGTCCTTTAATACAAAAGAATATCTGAATACATTTTCATAAAAGAAACAGTCAGCAATCTTTTCCATTTTCGTAGATCATTGGCTAGGAGGAACCGTGGACAAACAGATCGTGAATTTTGTTTGAAATTTTATTTATTTATTTATGAGAATATTGTGGTTTGTTATTATAATGGGTGATGATTTGGTTTTATGCTAAGCTTTATTATGTTTGATGCGTTTGAGGTATACATATGTAAGATATGTTTATGTATAGATATTGAAAAAGTATTATATATATATATATATAACATTCATTCATTGATGTAATAAAATTATTGAGTCAATCATGTTTATTTTTTTTAATTTTTTATCCATCTATTTTATTATGGTATGAGAGTTAATCCTTTGAATAGAGAGGAAGTTGGTGATAACCACTTAACTTGTGTTTGGTGAATATTGATATGTTACAAGTTAAGTGTCATGAACAAGCTATATATTACTTATTATTTATGAGTAGTTGTAATCACCTATTGCCTATGTCTCAGTCATGGGTCGATTTCTAGTTATCCATGCATTAACTACCTATTATTTTTATATTTTTTATTTATTTCGAATTAGGAACAATGCCCTGTTGAGGCCTAGAAAATCGCAGGTAACAACAGTAGGGATTCTCTCCAATAAGCATTCCCAATTAGCGTATGGGGAATCCGCTCGGTTTGTGGTCCGACTACCGTAATTCAAGTAACGGTTAAAGCTTGTTTTACCGGTTGCGTCCCAGTCCACCATTTAAGTGTATTTTTTAGTTTTATGTTTATGTATGATATGCAAGTGCCTAATTAAGTGCAATCGATAAAGACAACGAAGAGTTTTCACAATGTGATGCGCAGGTTCTTACCTCTCATCTTACCTCTTTCGCTTCTAAATCATAAACAAAGAACAAATTATACTAATGCTAACTAATTCTAACTAACCTATCCCTAGGGAGCAATATTTTAATTAATGATGAGTAATTTACTATAAAACATGCATTTAGAATATTACAGGTAGTTGTTCATATTTCAGAATACATGGATATAAGTAGAAGGATAAACAAAGAAATAGCTCATTGTCAAATAAAACATTCATTACTTAGGTATACTGCGAAAGTTTCATAGAAATGAACAGGAAGACATTCATAGCATGAAATAGTTCATAAGTTAGAACGATCTCACAGTTTATAGAAAAAGCTGAAACAAAAGTAGTTCACATTCAACCAATCTATGACAAGCATTTGAGACTCCACAGTGCCTTCTCTGGCAGAAAATATATGCTTTTTATTATAAGAGGAAGTAGTTCTTCTTATAATTACCTTTCAAAAATATAGCATGAAGAAAAGTCCTTTCTTACATCTAATTCCCCGATATTTATACAAACAACAAACTCTTGAGCTGCCCCCTTTAGCCCTTTGGGTTTCCCTTGGCTTTTCCTTTACAAAAAATTGTCTTCCAGTGCATGCACTTAGAAAAAATATAAATACAAAACATTATATAATTTATCAATTATTTGAAAGAATCCAACTAAGGGGGCCCAACTTGATCATTTATAAATTTCTTCCAAACATTTGCATCCGTTGCTATAGTTTCGAAAGCAGAAGGCTCTAAGAATCTGATGGTGATCTCATGTTTAGCAACTTGAGATTTTATATTCGCCACTCTGGCTGGAATAAGGTGAAGTTGATCTTCCAATAAATGACTGCTAATTGTTGCCTATGCTATTGTATTTTTCAGCACCTTCTCATCCAATCCTTTGACAAACTCAATACTTTGTTCATCTTCTTTACATCTTTCCTGCAATTGCTTCAAAAACTCTTCATGATAAGGCAATTCTTCTAACCTTTTCTTAGCATATTTCTAACAACGATTGTAAATTATGAGAACTTTTCTACAGAATTATGCATAAACACATTTTGTCTTCTGAACTTTCTTTACCAATTCCTCTACTACTTTACTCCCAAATTCAATTAGCTCATACTCCAACTTTACTGTTTCTAGGTCCTTAATGGGTGCATTAGCTCGAGGTTCCTTGGTTGTTTCCAACCAAGTCATACATCCTTGTAGAACCTCCAGGATATCCTGTGTCCTGTCTAAAAACTAAGAAGTTGTACTTACAATTTCTTCTAGCCTTATTTCTACTTTTTGAACCTTCAACATCTCTTCTACCATTTGAAGTTGCATCTGATGATTTTTACTTCTAAATTCAAGAGCATGCTTCTTCAATGGCTCAATATCTATTTTTTGTTCCATAACTTCTTTTAATGAAACTTCCAATGAAGCTTTTTGGTTTTCCAATGCTACTACCTGCATCTCGTAAAGCTTAGCTTTCCACTCAGCAGTAGTCTTTTGCATTTCTAGTTCTGCCACTTTATTCTCTAGACTTCCTTTCTCTTTAGTCAATTCATCAATTGATGATTTCAGACTATCTCTTTCCGCTTCCAAGACCTGATGTCTTTGCTGAAGTTTATCACACTCTGCCAAGGTAGCCTTGGATTCTCTTTCTATATTGTTTGCTGATAATACCAAAGCATCTTTGTTTGATTGTAAGGTTTGGCACTCTGCTTTGGATTCCTCAACCTCACTAATCATGTCTTCATACTTTCTCTTCATATTTTGACTTTCATCTCTTTCTTTTTTCAGGGTTTCTTTCAACTACGTAATCTTCTTCTGTGATTGTTCTAAATTCGTCATTATTCTATCCACGTTGTCTTCAGTAGCTAGGGATGTGGCTACTTCAACCCTTTCCATTAATCTCAGATCTTTATCTGTACCATGAACTAGTGTCTTTTCATTTACCATGACTCCTTTCTTGCTTCCAGTGTTCACCTTCTTCTCTATTCTCCTAACAATCCTCTTTTTTTCTTTGTCATAGAAAATAGTATTTATATCAGGCACTTCATCTTCTTCTGTCAGAATAAAAGGAATCAGTTCAATTCTTGATACTGAAACTAGATTTCCACCCGCTATGCTACTAGATGGAATAGAGGGTTCTACTAGATCAACATAAGACTGAGTCTATTCTTGAGTCACATAGTCTTGTTCCTCTTGTGCCTTTTGTCGCAGCTCCTCAACTGATTTTCCTACCTGCTCCTTTTCTTTATCAGCTGCTTCTAATCTTATCCTCTCATTTTCTTTCTACTTTCTCTGGATTTCATCTTCTTCTTTTTTTCTTTTCTTGGCTTATTTTTTTCTCTTCTCCGCCTCTTCCATTACTTTTCTTTTTTCTTCTTTTTTAGCTCTCAACCACTCTTATGCTTCCTCGGCTAATCTTTGGTCCTCTTCCTACCTTTTCTTGTCATCCTCCTCTTCTTGCTTCTTTAGTTGCTCAGCATATTTTCCCTTTCTGCCAATATTAGTTATATTTTGTTTAAAACTACTTCTTAAAGCTGTCATATTTTGAGCATTCCAGAAAACTTCTTCATATGTATCCCAAAAATTTGTATACTCAAAATGCACCCCTACTACGGCACAATAATCAGCAACTTTATTCTCGTAGTCATTTCTATGGAAAATTATTTCCCTGAAGTGAAAATATTCTAGCTCCTTCATGAATTCTGCTACAGTTTATACTTTTAAAAAATTACAACTCCGTATATAAAATGGGACTCGAGGACACACAACCTTCTTTTGTTCGAATAGGAAGGGGCCAACTCCATCAATGTATAGTTGTCTAATTACCTCATTGTGAATGACAAAATCTATAGCATACTTAAGCAGAAGGGAAGGAGACCTTGACCCACCAAGCATGCTTAAAAACAAACCCTCCTCAGTCAAGTAATAGTGTCTGTTATCTTGAACAACCTTTAAAGCCTCCTTGGACATGCAATTACACTCGGCAAGGAAAATCAATGTGTGTATGGGCATGATAAAATCTTCACAAATATTCTTGTAGTGAATGTAATACTTATGAGCCCACAACAATTGGCAAGAAACATATACAGGGGACCTGTCCCTATCCCATTGGCATTTCAATGCTGGGAATGGCTGTGTACATAAAATACAATCAATCAAGATTGAACTCATATAAAATTCTATTTTCTTCTGGAAGATTCCTCCCAGTGTCGCACTTACGCAGGTTGACAAACTGTTTGACACTATGTTTTCCCAATTGAAGATGGTACCTTGAGTGGCTACAAAAAATATCACTAGTACCCAACCTATATTGAAGTTATTCCCATTGGACCTCCCGAATATCGTGTTTAACATCAGGGCTATCAACCTGTATGGAGTATGGAGGCCTGCTGTTTCATACTCCCCTGAAGGCCTCATACGAAAGTTATTACCTAGGATCATCATGCTTTTGACTATTTCTACCATATCTAGATTGAAGTCTTTCAACCATCCTTTATTCAAATAGCTCTATGGTGTAGGCAACTTATAAGCCATGCCTACATAGGCTGGGCTATAGGCAAGATAACCTTGCCCTTTAGTGTTAGCCAATATCGTCCTTGTCACATCTGCCTTAGGAAGAATCCATCCTATCACCTCTGAACAAGGGAAAAGCTCAGGTTAGGTAGCCATCTTCATGATGACTGATCCTTTGATATTGGCATAAATAGGAAAATCCTCAAATCCAGCCTCTGGGACACTCTAGTTTGAGATCATTCCATATATCTATCCCCATTTATATTCAGGATCGATACCAGTGATGGCTTTGGTGTATTTGTAAATAACCTCGACTCAGGTTATTATTTCTACCTCTAGTTCTTCCTCTGTTGCTTGTGCCTTCTTTTTCTGCTTTTGAGGCATATTGCTATGTAGATGATGGGCCTATGTTGATCATACAGATTAGATTTAGTCCACTCACACATAGTAAACTATATATTGAAAGCAACAACAAAATTAACTAGAACATTACCAACTCATCAAGATGCATACTGAACACCTTTTTCTCCTATCAAACAAAATGTGTTTTATGTATGTGAATTTAAAAAACACTAAGATTTCAGAGCTAGCTTAGAAACAAAAATTATAAGCAAAACCTTCCACTCGACGACCTTAGGCTTTCACCCCGACCTTATATCTACAGGTAGTAATTCGAACGTCAATAAAACCCTAAAACCACGGAATGCTAACCCCTCAACCTGGTTTTCTCCTACAACAAAAAAAACTCTTCCTCCAGCATCCCATGGAAACCTAACCACGCTTGACCGACGGCTACGTGATTTCCCTAAACTGGTGAAGGAAAAGAGGGATCTGTGCATATGGTGAAATGCTCGTCTACATCGTGCCCTCTTTCTTCAACCAAATGTCAAAGAATAACTCATGGCTAGATGAAACAACAAGCAGGATGAGAATAAACAATAAACTAAGCTGGCTGGAAAAACGACGTCTTCAAAGACCAATCCATGGCGAACCCCAAACCATAATGAAAAGACCAACACACTTTGAAATAACCCCCATGGAATAAACAAATGACATAGTCCTATCAAACAGCGGTAAAAACAACGCTGAGCAACATGATTGGAGGAGGATCCTACCTGGAAAACCTTGTGGATGACCTGGATGAGCTCTGCTTTCTCCAGCATATGATTTGCTCAAAAAACTACAGCTACGCAGCTCGAATTGGCGACAAATACAATGAATAATGATCGTATACACGACCTCTGCAGGATTTTATAAGCTTGAGTGCGGGATGGGGTAAGTTTTCGGGTGGAAAGATAGAAGCGCTAAGTGGGTATTAGAAGAGAATTTATGAGTGTATGCGAAGCATTGAATGTCCTCTAAAGAACGAGCCCAGGAGGTCGAGCGGACAATCCCGAAGCGCTTAAAACCACCATCGGTAGTCTAACCAACTAACACTGCATCGACATCAGAGATGACTATGAGAAGGTATCGGTTCAACATCAAAATCTACCCCTGCAACGTTGTCCAAGCCAATCACTAAATTCTCAGATCATTCCGAAAGAAAAGATCGATATGGCAAAAAGACATTTGACAAATTTTCGGTGGATACCGAAAAAATATAGACGATTGAAGACCCGGTACATCCGAACGGTTTCAGACTAAGCTTCTGATACATAGGAAAAAATATTATGATCTAGTTAGACAAAATGACATCCGATGCATCGGACAGAGACTTTGGACACTCCCGATGGGAACATCGGCTAGTTAGACAACTACGCACCTAATACATCGAAAAAACTGTCAACTGTGCATCTGATACAAGCAAACAAACTTTCAATTTTTTCAAACCTTCAAGCCAAGGGAAAAAATTGGTGAAAAAGATAAACTTTCTAAGCCTTCAAAAAACTAAAAAAGATAAGCGAGGTGCCCTAAAAAAATAAATTTTCTTGGGGAAAACAGTTGCAGCTGCAACAATTGGTGACTACCTGGAGGACATAGATATCTAAGCAGCTGACCTTTGATACAACAACTGCTTTGATTGTATCATGTTAGATCATTTTATTATATTTCTTTAAGATGTCTGGATTTTCCAGAATACAAGATTTATGAACTTTAAACATTGCTTATGGTCAAATGGAAATAAGGAACCAGGCTTCCATAGTCCTGATAACTTTTCTGAGGCCAATATATGAACTTTATTTTACCTCTACCTTTGTGTAGCTTCCCACTTAGACACCACATGATTGTAATAGATGGTGAATAGAGATATTCGTTTGTCCCTCATTCCCATGTCATTTTGCATTATTTTGATGCTTCTACAGTTTTGTCCTTTTGAGTCCTCCCTGATCGCTTTCTTTCTGAAATTTGGTTCAGGTTCTTCTATCCATAGTGTCTTTTTTTGTTAGCCTCATTTCCATGGGTATTTTTCTATTAGCCTCCTAGGACAGTCTTTAGTGTGAAGTGAATGGAGCCTCAAAATAGTATTCTAGACTTTTTCAACCTTCGTTATTTTACAAGGATTAAATAGGACTTCAATGTGTTCATAATCTATTCAGAAAATATGCTAATATTAAAGAATCCTTAAACATTATGCATGTATGAAAAGAAAGAAGTCTTTGGCCAAATATTTTAGTCTATCTAGAACTCTGTTAAACTCCAAAACCAAGAGTTGTGCTGATTTATTGAAACATAAAGTAAAGCACACCAAAAAATTACAAGAAATCAAATCTTAAGCAAGTAAAAATGTAAATCAAGAGAACTAATTTAAATAAAGAAAATAAAAAAACAACCAAAACATTTATTTATGTACAAAGAAAAATCATAAACATTAACAAAACTAAGGTTTGAGAACTAAACCATTTATTGGCAAAGTCTCTTCCCACCCCTATAAATCTTGCAATTTGTAAGTTGAGGGGCCTAACTTCTCTGCAATCTAAAAATGGCTTATCCATAATTGCTGAAATTTTATGTGCTTTCCCTTCTCATCATGCGGGTGATCCCACTTAAGAACTAGATCACCTACTTGAAATTCCCTTTTCCCGACTTTGTGCTTATCAAACCATCTCTTCACCATCTCTTGTTAATGTTTAAACCTCTCTCTTGCTTTAGATCTAGACTCCTCTAACTTTAACATATTATGAATTCGGATTTGTAGAACTTCATTATAAGTTCCTCTAGAGTCTTGGGGTAGTTTAGAGGATGTCAACAGAATATTAGGAGGAAGGATAACTTCTTTCCCATAGACTATATTGTAGGGTGACACACCTAAGGAGTTCTTGGGTGTGACTCTATTAGCCCAAAGTGCATTAGGAAAAGCTAGGTGCCAACTCCTTTGATTTTCTATAACTGTTTTCTTCAAAATTCTAATGAGGTTTTTATTGGTAGATTCTGCCAAACCATTTCCTTGTGGATAGCAGTTAGCAGAATATTATAGCTTAATTCCTTTTTCATTTGCAAATGCAGTCAATTTAATATATGAAAAATATGAAGCATTATAAAAAACCAGGGAAATTAGAACCCCAAACCTAGTCATAATATGGTCTCGTAAAAAGTCCATAACTACATCTTCATTCACTTTTTGTAATGGAACAACTTCTACCCATCTGGTGAAATAGTATGTTGTTGTCAGGATGTACTTATGCTATAATGAAGAATTTGGATTGATCTCTCCGATAATGTCAATCTCCCATTGTTGGAATGGTTCTGAAATAATAACTAGTTTCAAAGGTAATGCTGCCTTTGCTTGTCTCCCACCGCTCCTTTGCCAAGTATCACACTTCCTAAAATGAGTGTGAACATCTTTAAACAATTTCGACCAGTAATATCCAGCTCTTAAAATATTGTGTGCTATTGTATCTCCTGAGAAATGACCTCCAACAGGTCCATCATGTAGTTCTGCTACAACCTTATTTGCATCTTCACGTTCCAAGCATATCAGAAAAACTCCATCGTAGTTCTTTCTAAACAACACTCCATCAATAATCTGATATAAGGATGATTTCAAACGTAATGCGCTTCTTTGCTTGGGATTCTAATGTTATGGTAAATATCCTTCTTGAAGATAATGAATTAAATCTCTATACCAGGAGTCTAGAGTTGTGAATAAAGGACATACATCCACCATGCATAATTCAGCTTCATTCTCCCAACTATTATCTTCATTGTTTTGACTCTCAGCCATCAATTTACATAGCCCTTGTCATTTATAATGGTTGCTAGTTTGAATTCTAGATCATATTCTTGCAAGGAAGTCACCCAATTACCTCTTCTTTCTCCTAATTCTTTTTGTACAAAAAGAGATCGTACTGTCAAGTGCAGGACTATTACCTTGGTATGGTTCTTAAGTATATATGGTCTGAATTGCTTTACCACTTTAAAAACTGCATAGGCTTGATACTCAATTGTTGGATAGTTCAATTCAACTCCTTGTAGACCAGTGCTCATAAATGATATGGGGTGCTCATCTCCCCCTTCTTCTTTCTGTGTAAGCACCGCTGCTAATGAATCATCTGAAGGAAAAATGTACAAGATAAAATCCTTTTCAAAGTTGGTAATTTTAAGTGATGGTGCATGAGCTATGGACGTCTTTATCTTGTTAAATGCATCCTTCTCTGTATCAGTTCACTTGAATTGCACGCTTTGCTTGACCATTTGTTGCAAAGGTTTGACTATTTGAGAAAAGTCTGGCACAAACCTTCACACGAAATTGATTGTCCCCATAAAATACTACATACCTTTTTTATTATGGGGTAAATGGATATGTTCTATTGCTTTAATTCTCTCTGAGTCTATAGAGATCCCCTTTTTCAAAATAACATGACCCAAAAGCTTTCCTTCGGTAACTGCGAACACACTTTTCTTAGGATTTAAAGAAATGGCATATTTTCTACAATGTTCAAAAATATGTTTCAAGTGAAACGTGTGTTCTTCTTTATTCTTCAAAAATATCGTAAAATCATATAAATAGACCACAACACTCTGGCCAATTAGACCGCGGAAAGCTATATCCATATCCCTTTGGAAAATTGCTCCAGCATTAATGAGTCCGAAGGGCATTCTCCTATATGCAAAATTCCTCCACTTGGTTCTGAAGGTGGTCTTGAGTCTGTATTCTTCTGCTACAAGCACTTGGTTATAGCCCAAGAGTCCATCTAATAGAGAAAACAGTTCAGAACCTGAGACCATTTGTAGTATCTGTTCCATGGGTGGCACAGGGTAATTATCTTTATCTGATGCACAGTTTTGATTCCTGAAATCAACACAAAGTCTGATCTCTCCAGACTTCTTTCATACTGGTAGTAAGCTTGAGACCCATTCTAAATGTCTAACTTTAAATATGATCTTAACATCCAGAATTTTTTTCACCTCACTTTGAATTAGTGGCTCTAGTTTGGGATGCATCTTTCTTAGAGGCTGTTGATAATGTTTGACTCCAACTTTGATTGGAATAACATCCTATATAATTCTGGTATCATAAGTTTTGAGGTCTTCATAGGTCCAAACAAACACATCTTTGTATTTTCTGAATAAACTGATGAATTTCCTCTTCTCCCTGGGTGAACAACACTTTTCCAAATTCACATATTTGGGTTCAGCCTCTGTCCCTAGATTTATCAGCTCCAATTGTAAAGACTAGATATGTGTCTTGACATTTGCTGGATTTCTAAACTTGTTGTCTAGATCGAACATATGTTCTAGAGTTCTGACTCCTTTAGGAATGAAATTTCCATTCTGGAGGTCTGCTTGATGATCCTTGTCATCTATTATGGCTCCCTTAAATGTATCATCATTCATTAAACATTCCAATATTTGTTGATCATCATCAAACACCCTTAGATTGGTAATGTTGTCTGGAATAGAAGGATTGAAAAGCAATTCAACTGAGTATTTGTTATTTGTAGGTACCAGTCTTGCAACTGAAGTAGCTAATAAGTCAACTGTTGCATTTTTAACTCTAGGGATTGAAAGGATATTGAAAGCATCAACATTTGTTAATAATTCCCAAACTTCATTTTGGTAAGCCTTCAAATGTGGTGATATGCAATGAATTTTGTTTCAAACTAGTTTAAAAATAATTTTAGAATCTCCATACACTTTTAGATTTTTCACTTTTAATTCCATTGCTTTTATCATTCCCTAGACTAATGCTTTGTATTCAGCTTTGTTATTTGTACATTCGAATTTTAATCTACATGAAATAAAATATTTATTTTTCTCTGGATCGATTAGGACACAACTAGCTCCTGATCCTTCCAAGGTTTTAGAACCGTCAAAATAAAGAATCCAAAAACTTTCTACTCCTACTGAATTTGAACTACTAACTACATATGAAACTAAAATATACTATATTACAATCAATCTTATCAGCCCGCGAAAATTGAAGGAGATTGGGATGGATATCTGATATGTTACTACATTCTTCAGCTTGGTAATTTCCTGGCTCCAGCTCAAGCAAATAGTTTCCCAACACATAATTTACTAGTTCATTCTTTCCTTCCAGCTGAGTTACGTTATACTTCATTTGAGGTTCCCTTAACAAATTTATTTGGTTTTGACAACCTTTATAAGGTAACCATACATGTGACCAGTCTGATGCAAAATATACTTCCAATTTTGCAGCCCAATCCCAACTTAAAACCAAACCATGGGCGTCCGGAATATCTGCTACAAAAATGTCTATATACTGATAGACCCTCTCATCTGCTGCTAAATGGATCAGTACATATTAAATTTCTCCTATCACTTTCACTGCAGTCTGATCCAATTGGATAACTTGGCCTATAGTTGGCTTAGGTTGACTATTTATTTGCTTGCAAACTAAAAGTGGCATGAACTTTACTGATGCTCTTGAGTCCACCAAACAATTATGCACATTGTAATTGAAATATTCAAAAGTAAGGAGAAATGTTGGAGCTTTGTTTTTTAACTTTCCTCCTATACTCACCTCACCAATCTCTTAATCCTCCTAGTTATCATTCTGAGGTTCCTTCATAGGTGTCTCAAGTGCTTTCAACAACTTTTCTTTTTGTTGGGGAAGATTGCACATTTCAAACAAAGAGATGTTTGGTTTAGTCTTTTTAATGTCTTCTACAATTTCATATCCCATTTCATTTTCATTGGTGTTCTTCTTGAAATTTTCAACTTTGTTTTCTATAGACTTAACATGTATATTGACTGTCTTGGGATTCTAGCTTGTGACGACAAACTATGGTATATTAACTTTTTTAGCATTATTTTTTATCTTTCCCATGTTCTCCTGAAGTTTTTTAATATTGGGCAGTATCATGTTATCTTCTTTCAATGAGATCTGACTCCTTGTTGTAACATTTGTTTCTAGTATTTCTTCTTTTTCATTGATACCTTCATCCTCTTTATCAAACATGGAAACACAGTCCCATAAGACTAAAGTGTCTTCTTCTTTGTTTTCTGTTGTTGGTTCATGGTATTTTTCTTTTTCATCCATAGTCTCCGTTAACTTAGAATCCAATAACTGGTTCATCACCAAGGTCATAGAATTTATCCACTGTGGGAATTTTTTTTCAGAGTAAGGATGCTGATGGAATGTGCAAAAATTGTCCATTCCCTTATCATCATTGGGTTGAACATTATCATCTTTCATTTTATAATAAGGATTATATTGTTTATGGGCTTCCTTCTCCTTTTCCAAATCAATTACTCTATTTGACCATTTCTGCATCACTTTTACCACTCCATCTAACTCTTGTGACTGCTCATCTTTAGGATTAGTTAACAATAGGGGATTTCTGTTCCCATAATTTTTCTCTTTTGACTACACATGATACTGGTCTATACTCTCCATTTCATCTTCATCATAAGTATGTACTAAGGTGGGCCTAACTGATCTTTTTACAAAAATGGCTAGGTCCGGCCCAAGAGATGAGGTGTAATACTCAATTAGGGCATGCTCAGTCGGTTTGTCAGTTGCATCAAAGTTATTCAGGTAGGAAGCAAACCTCTAAGTGAAGTTATGTACCCTTTCTTTCTTTTCTTTGTTTAGGGAAATTAATCCTTTCATTAAAGCAACATGGGTTTTCTGGATTCCATATTTATTTCTAAACAACCTCTCAAAGGTATTCCAATTTGTAATTAAATTTATCGACAGGGCAAAGTACCATGAGGATGCTTTTCCATTAAGAGTATGCGGGAATAATATGCAAGCTACATCTTCATGTTCCGTTTCTTGTAATCCTTCTAAAGCCAGATAAAAACTCTACAAATGATCATCCACAAAAATTCCTTCATTTGGTTCAAACTTTGGTAATGCTTTGTCAAAATTCTAAGTCATAGCATGCAATGGAGGGGTCAGGTTTAAAGGATATCTATCCCTCCAAGCAGGTGGTGGATGTGGCTGATTTGCATTCACATTGGCCATGATTCTGAGTGGAGATTGAGGAGGGGATTGGAGAGGGGTTTGAAAAGGAGAACAGTGAGGGGAATCTGGTCCTAACTGGTTTAGAAGTTGGACAACTTCTTGCAAGGATGTTTCTACCAGTTCTTCAAGATCTTCCACTAACAATGAATCTTCCAAGTGCGGATGGTCCTTCTTACAAAAATATCTTCTAGGTAAAGTAGGAATAATGGGTAACCCTCCAATCTTCTTTACGTGCGCCCTGGTAATTCTCCTTAAATCCTCAACCACTTTGTTACCAATGGGATAGAGATACCTTGTGCCATTTTCTTCAAGAGTATTTTTTTCAGGGAAACTGGTTTCAGAACTGTCACCGGTGGATTGATCTCAAGAAAACGAATTTCCTTGGCCAACCATGCATTGGTGGCCCTCCTTCTAGCACAAAAACTATTGAGTCCTGGATAATCATAGGTAACAACAGTAGGGATTCTCCCCAATAAGATTTCCCAATTAGCTCGTTATTGTTTGGTATGGGGAATCTATTCCGTTTGCGGTCCAGCTATGGTAATTCAAGTAATGGTTAAATCTTGTTTTACCAATTGCGGCCCGGTCCACTATTTAAGTGTTTTTTTTAGTTTTATGTTTATGTATGATATGAAAGTTTCTAATCAAGTGCAATTGATAAAGATAATGAATGGTTTTCACAATGTGATGCCTAGGTGCTTACCTCTCATCTTACCTCTTTCACTTCTAAATCATAAACAAAGAACAACTTATACTAATGCTAACTAATTCTAACTAACCTATCCCTAGGGAGAAATATTGTAATTAATGATGAGTAATGTACTATAAAACATGCATTTAGAATGTTACAGGTAATTGTTCATATTTTAGAATACATGAATATAAGTAGAAGGATAAACAAAGAGATATCTCATTGTCAAATAAATAATTCATTACTCAGATATGTTGTGGAAGTTTCACAGAAATAAACAGGAAGAAATTCATAATATGAAATAATTCGTAAGTTAGAACGATCTCACAGTTTATAGAAAAAGCTGAAAAAGAAGTATTTCACATTCAACCAATATATGACAAGCATTTGAGACTCCATAGTGCCTTCTCTAGCATAAAATATATACTCTTTATTATAAGAGGAACTAGTTCTTCTTACAATTACCTTTCAAAAAGATAGCATGAAAAAAGGTCCTTTCTTACATCTAATTCCCCCATATTTATACAAACAGCAAAACTCTTGAGCTACTCGCTTTATCCCTTTGGGCTTCCCTTGACTTTTCCTTTACAAAAAATTGTCTTCTAGTGCATGCACATAGAAAAAGATAAATACAAAATATTACATAATTTATCAATCATTTGAAAGAATCCAACTAAGTGAGCCCAACTTGATCATTTATAAATTTATTCCAAACATTTGCATCCATTGCTATAGTTTCGAAACTAGAAGGCTCTAAGAATTTGATGGTGATCTCATGTTTAACAACTTGAGATTTTATACTCGTCGCTCTGGCTGGAATCAGGCGAAGTTGATCTTCCAATAAATGACTGCTAACTGCTTCCTATGCTATTGCATTTTTTAGCACCTTCTCATCCAATCCTTTGACCAGCTGAATACCTTGTTCATCTTCTTGCCATATTTCTTGCAATTGCTTAAAAAACCCTTCATGATCAGGAAATTATTCTAACCTTCTCTTAGCATATGTCTAACAATGATTGTAAGTTATGACAACTTTTCTGCTTCCTTCCTTGGCTAATATGTGGGCCTCTTCCTGCCTTTTCTTGGCAGCATCCTCTTCTTGCTTCTTTAGTTGCTCAGCAGCTTTGCCCTTTCTGCCAACAGTATTTATCTTTTGTTTAAACCTCCTTCTCAAAGCTGTCATATTCTGAGCATTCTGGAAGACTTCTTCATCTTTATCCCAAAAATCGGTATACTTAAAATGCACCCCTACTGCGGCACAATAATCAACAACTTTATTCTCGAAGTCATTTCTATGGAAAATTATTTCCCCGAAGTGAAAATATTCTACCTCCTTTAAGAATTCTGCTGTAGGTCTTACTTTTGAAAACTTACAACTCTCTATATAAAATGGGACTAGAGAATACACAACCTTATTTTTCTCGAATAGGAAGTGGCCAACTCCTTCGATGTATAGTTGTCTAAATACCTCCTTGTGAATGACAAAATCTGTAGCATACTTAGGCGGAAGGGAAGGAGCCCTCGACCTACCAAACATCCTTAAATTCAAACCCTCCTCAGTCAAGTAATAGTATTCGTTATCTTGAACAACCTTTAAAGAATCCTCGAACATGAAATTACACTCAGCCAAGAAAATCAATGTGTATAAAGGCATGATAAAATCATCACAAATATTCTTATAGTGAGTATCATTAGAGGAAATTTGGGGTCTAAAATGGGCCTTATAAGAAAACCCGACAGCAATAATTCTTGTGAGTTGGAATTCAAGAACCAATAGAATTCCAATAAAATGAGTCAACCATAATGGTTGAATTGACATATTTGCCATAAAAAAACTACTTTTTGTGTTCGTATTTTCGACATATCTCCCTGTGTTTTTACTCAAATTTTGATCGAGAGAGCTCGTTGGATGCGGAATTTGATTCCGCATCCAACGAGTACCCATATTACATACTTTTGATGGACCTTGCTACCCCAAAAACAAGAAATACCTGAAAAAATGTGATGATGACATCATCATCACATTTTTTCAGGTATTTGTTGTTTTTGTGGTAGCGGGGTCCGTCAAAAGTATGCATTGCGCAGACTCGTTGGATGCAGAATCAAATTCCATATCCAATGAGCTCTCTCTATTGAAATTTGAGTAAAAACACAAAGAGATATGTCAAAAATACGAACACAAAAAGTATTGTTTTTCTTTTTTCCTCCAAAATTAATAAATATTGTTTTATTATTTTAACTATTATTTTATTATTTTAACTATTATTTTATTATTTTCCTTAGGGGGCCCATTTTAGACCTCAAAATTCCTCTAATGAATACTTATGAGCCCACAACAATTGGTAAGCAGCATATACAGGGAACCTATGCTTATCCCATTGGCATTTCAATGCCGGGAATGGCTGTGTACATAAAATACAATCAATCAAGATTGAACTCATATAAAATTTTGTTTTCTTCTGGGAGACTCCTCCCAGTACTGCATTTCTGCAGGCTGACAAACTATTTGACACTATGTTTTCCCAAGTGAAGATGGTACCTTGAGTGGCTACAAAAAAGATCACTAGTACCCAAAGTATTTTGAAGTTCTTCCAATTGGCCCTCTCAAATATCCTGTTTAACACCAGGGCTATCAACCTCTATAGAGTATGGAGGCTTGATGTTTCATACTCCCCTGAAGGCCTCGTACGAAATTGCTTACCTAGGACCATCATCCTTTTGATTGTTTCTAACACATCTAGATTGAGGTCTTTTAACCATCCTTTAGTTGAATAGCTCTATGGTGTCGGAAACTTATAAGACATGGCTGGGATATAGGTAGGATAGCCTTTCCCTTAAGTGTTAGCCAATATCATCCTAGTCACATCTGCCCTGGGAAGAATCCATCCTATCACCTCTGAACAAGGGAAAAGCTTAGGTCGGGTAGCCACCTTCATGATGGCTGATCTTTTGATATTGGCATAAATAGGAAAATCCTCAAATCCATCCTCTAAGACACTCTGGTTTGAGATCATTTGGTATATCTCTCCCCATTTATATTCAGGATCTATACTAGTGATGGATTTGGTGTCTTCATAAACAAACTCGACTCGGGTTATTATTTATACTTCTGGTTCTTCCTTTGTTGGTTGTGCCTTCTTTTTTTTCTTTCAAGGCATATTGTTGTGCGGATGATGGGCCTGTGTTGATCATACAGATTATATTTAGTCCAATCACACATAGCAAACTATATATTGAAAGCAACAACAAAATTAACCAGAACATTACCAACTCATCAAGATGCATAATGAACAACTTTTTTTTCTATCAAACAAAATGTGTTTTCTATATGTGAATTTAAAAAACAGTAAGCTTTCAAAGCTACCTCAGACACAAAAATTATAAGCAAACCTAGTTTTCTCCTACAAACGAAAAAACTCTTCCTCCAGCATCCCACGAAAACCTAAGGATGTTCGACCGACGACTCCATGCTTTCCCTAAAATGGTGAAGGAAAAGAGGGAGCGGTGCAAATGGTGAAAGGATTGTCTGCACCCTACCCACTTTCTTCCAACAAATGTCAAAGAATAATTCATGGCCAAATGAAATAACAAGCTGAATGAGAATAAACAATAAACTAAGCTGGCTGGAAAAATGACGTCTTCAAAGAACAACCCTTGGTGAATCCCAAACCATAATAAAAAGACCAACGCACTTTGAAATAACCCCCGCAAGATTAAAAAAATGACCTAACCTTATCAAACTGCGGTAAAAAAAATACTGAGCAACAGGATTGGAAGAGGAACCTGCCTGGAAAACCTTATGGATGACCTAGACAAGCTCTGCTTCCACCAACAAATGATTTGCTCAGACAACGACAACTACATAGCTCCAATTGGCGATAAATAAAGTGAACAATGACCATATACACGACCTCTACGAGATTTTATAATATTGAATGTTGGATGGGGTAAGTTTTCAGGCGAGAAAGATAGAAGCACTAAGTGGGTGTCGAAAGAGAATTTATGACTGTATGCGAAGCATCAGATGTTCTCTGAAGAATGAGCCCGGGAGGTTGAGTGGACAACACCAAAGCGCTTAAAACCACCGTTGGTAGTATAACCAACTAGCATTGCATCGACATCGGAGATGACTATGAGAAGGTATCGGTTCAACATCAAATTCTATCTCCACAACGTCGGCCAATATAATCACTAAGTTCTCGAATCATTCCGAAAGAAAAGACTGATATGGTGAAAATATAGTTGACAAAGTTTTGGAAGATACTGGAAAAAGATAGACGATTGGAGACCCAGTATATCGGAATGGTTTCGGACTAAGATTCTGATACATTGGCAAAAATATGTTGATGCAGTTAGACAAAATGATATCCAATACATCAGACAGAGACTTCGGATTCTCTCGATGGGAACATCAGCTAGTTAGACAACTACGCACCCAATGCATCGGAAAAAATTTCAACTGTGCATTCGATACAAGCAAACAAACTTTCAATTTTTACAAACCTTTAAGTCATGGGAAAAATCAGGTGAAAAAGATAAATTTCCAAGCCTTCAAAATACTAAAAAAGATAAGTGTAGGGTCCTAAAAAAATAATTTTTTTGGGAGGAAATAGTTGCAGCTGCAACATGCCCATAAAGTCTGTTAGGATTAATTAATAATCCTTTGTCCAATATAGTCTATTTGGTCATTTTTCCTAACTTACAGGGTTATTATTACTGTACTAAGGTGTGGGGGACACACCTAGATCATATTATTTACTTATTGCATGTGCATGCATGAGTTTATGTTCCTTTGGGACAAATCCCTACATTATAGGAGTATCCCATTTTGAGTGCCACCAACAGCCTCCATCAGTTGGTTGTGGTAGGTAAGCAATTATGCTAAGTTAACCTCTAGTTATAATCGATTAGATCACTTTCAATTATCCTAGCGCTAGTTTTCCATGCATGAAAGGAGAGTGGCATATTTTCCCACCTACCTCATTAGTTAACTAATTGTAGACTGAATTAGACATCTGGAGTTAGACTAGTGAGCTCCAACAGTTATTTAGACACACTGAGTTAGCTCTTCAATTAGCTTGATATGGGAGATTTTAATCATATCCATAGCACCGAAATTATATTTATTGTATACTCATTATATTATTGATTAATGAATGAAAATTGATGTTGTGATTATCTGAGCAATTCTTGTCCAATTTATCTGAGATTTGTGGCTAGCAACAAACCTTGTCCAACCTCCATTTTGCACTAGAAGATGCTGAGTTTCCACATAATTACTGCAATCCTTTCCTTGTTAACTATGGATTATATCCAGAGAACTCTATGTAGGTGTGATAGAATGAAAAAGTGAACATGTGGCGGTGGAATGGCTTGTTCTAACATATGATTGGGAATTGAATTGGTTTTGTAGTGTTCTTTGTAGGTATCTACGTAGCTTCTTGAAGAATTGACTGATCAACATACATAAAAATGGATAATTCTTCAACTCTCGTACCTAGAATTGTTATACCCTTAAATTACATTGATTGGAGGGCATATATACAGGTAGCCTTGCGCAACAAAGGCCTATTTAGGATTACAATGGGAAGAGAAGTTGAGCCCCAACAATATGTTGAGAAGAACAAGTTTTTGAATAGGCTTAATGAATCCTTCAACTTCATGTGCATTCACATCTCCCGATATCTTTTGTTCCATCTTGAGGGACTAAAGACTCTGAATGAATCTTGGGAAAATCTTGAATCTTTGTTTGGAAAACAAGATGAGCTTCAAGGGAATATTCTGGAGAATGAGCCCATTTCACTACATCCCAACGGTTTCTAGACTATTCAACAATTATTTACAAAGTACAAAGCACTATTACTGCAATGCAAACAATTTGGAATAGAGAGGAAATATGAGCATCTTGTATTGTCACTACTGAGAAATCTTGGCTCAAAGTTCTCTATCTTTGTATCTACATTCCATTCCGGAATATTTTCCATTCCAAATTGAAAGATTCCTTATCTATATTCTCTTCCCGAGTCCTTGATACAAGAGCAAGAAAAATTGTTTCAAATGGGAGTGATTCAAACCTCCAAGAATCAAGAACTCTTAGTAGAAGACTCAAATAATGCACAAGAAAGAGGGAAGCACAAATGGAAGGAGACCAAAAACATTGATTGGAAGCCAAAGGAGAATCCAAAATCTTCTGATGGAGCCCCAGGTTGCAAGAAAAAGAATAAATTTGTGAATACTAAGTGTCCCTACTATATGTGAGCCTTTCATATAGAGAGTTAGTGCATGAAGAAGACCATCAGCCAGCCATCAACACTCCTTGAACATAAAAATATTTCCCTTCAACAAGGAGCAAAGAAGTATGATGTTGGAAAAACGATAGAAGATCATGGGAAGTTCCATGCCTTGAAGGAAAGAATCACTGAGTCGAAGGCTTATTTGATAGATTCTGAAGCATCCAACCACATGGTTCCCTCCTGGGAATCCTTTAGCACTATGGATCTCTTAGGAGGACCTAGAATTCATATGATAGATGACTCTCAAATCCCAGATCTTGGGATAGGTTCTATTAAAATGTAGAACGGAGAGTTCAAGAATATATTCTATGTTCCCTCTCTTGCAACAAATTTGATGTTTTTTTATAAGATGAATCATGCAATCTCTCTCAAGAGAGTTACGTTCGATCCTGACACAGTAGAAATCACTGAATCATCTACTAGAAATCTCATTGCAAAAGGGTTTGCTAATCATGCCTCCAAGGGATATGAGTTCTCCCATTTCCCGCCTACTTCACATCGAACAACTTTATTGACTCATGCCAATAAAACAAGCAAATTGTCACATGAGATATTTTTGGATCTCATTTTGAAATATCTCCAACAAATTCACAATGGAAAAATGGTTGAGGACTTTCCACTCATCAAAACAACAGATGGAATATGTCATGGCTTCTTGGTAGGTAAGCATTCATAGAATAGATATGAAGTTGGTAAGGAAACTAGAGCTGCCTCTACACTTGATATGATACATAGTGATGTATCAGGACCAATGCCTATAACATCCATCAATGGGTCCAGTCCTAACTTTTATTGATGATTGTTCTAGGTTTTGCTAGGTATATTATATGAAGTAGAAATATGAGATATTCGAAACTTTCAAAGTTTTAAAAGGCTTGGTAGAAAATATATTAACAAATAAGATCAAGTCCATTATATATAATAATGGAGGTGGGTATATTAAAATATATTTGCAACACTTATGTGAACAAGAAGGGATTCGAATGGAACACTCAGTTCCATACACACCACAACAGAATCGTGTGTTTGAGAGGAAAAATAGATTATTGAAGGAGATGGCTTCACATGTCTTCTCAAAGAAAAGCATCTTCCTCCTTCTCTATGGGATGAGACTGTAAACTGTGCTTCATAAATTAGAATATGGTGCCTCACAAATCAGTGATTGGGTCCACTCCTTTTGAAGCACTATTGGGGCATAAGCCTAATGTCTTGCACTTGAGAGTTTTTGGTTCAAAATCTTGGGCCAAAATTCCTATTAACAAAAGAAAGGCCTTCCAAGCGTAGAGTAGAGAATGCATATTGTTGGGATATGCTAAGGATTATAAGGCATATAAATTGACGGAGATTTCAACAAGGAAGTACTTCATAGAGTGTAGTGTACAGTTTGAAGAAGATTAGTTGCATGATCCACCACAATCCAAAGCAGAAGAAGGTATAAACACTCTTACATCTCAATTTGATGATGATAAATTTTCTCATGTTTCAGATTTTGATGATGAGGAACAATATCAACATCATATTGATATTGAGGTTGTACCTCAAGAGAATCTAGATCGAAATCCACCTCCCATTCAAATCCATGGCCTAATCCTAAATGGGCCCAAAATATCATTGAGGATGCTGGGAATGGTGCTAGGAATCTAGATGATAGAAGAAAAATAGGGTCCTAGTATCAAAATGAACATGTTTCACTCTCATAGATATTTGCCACCTATAGAGTGGTGCAACAAAATTTTAGAGAGATGCGACTTTATGATGAAGATTGATCCACACTTTCGCCCACTAATGAACAAAATGGATCATTCTATTCCTCCTCTAGAAAGAAGAAAAAAAGAAACATTCATCGGATCAGAAGAAGATTGATAGGTTCACATGCACAGTCCCAGGATGTCGATGCACAAAAGAAACACGTTTTTGAATTACTACTTCATAGCATTGCAAATTGCAACACAATTTTCACACGTTTTTGCTCAAATATTTTTTTATCTCGAGTATGGATGTTTGTTTCCTAATTCTTGCTTATTTTTTTTGGGGGGGTTCCCATGAGGTTTTACCCATTTTCCTTAGTTTATTAATCATTTTATTATTTCATTTAGATTGTATGGGTAACTTTTGACCTAGTTTCTGGGGCCCATGTTATCCAAAGTTAGGATTAAGGGGGGGTGTTAGGATTAATTAATCCTCCTTTGACAAAGATAGTCTATTTGGTAAATTTTCCTAACTTAGGGGGTTATTATTACTGTACTAGAATGTGAGGGACACAACTATAGGTTATATTCCACTTACTACATGTGTATGAATGAGTTTATGTGTCATTGGGAGTAATCCCTAAATTATAGGATCCCACTATGAGTTCCAGCAGCAGCCTCCGTCAGTTGGTTGTGGTACGTAAGTAGTTGTGCTGAGTTAACCTCTAGTTAAAATTATTTAGATCACTTTTAGTTATCCTAGTGCCATTTTTTCATGCATGAAGGGAGAGTGGCACCTTTTTCCCACCTATCTCATCAGTTAACTAATTGTAGACGTATTTAGACATCCACAATTAGACTAGTAAGCTCTAGCAGTGATTTAGACACATTGAGTTATCTATTCTGTCAGCTTGAGCTAGTATATTCGAATCCTATCCATAGTATTCAAATTTTATTTATTGTATAGTCATTGTATTATTGATTATTGAATGAAGATTAATGTTGTGATTATCTCAGCAATTCTGGCTCGATAAATATTGAAAATTTGTGGCATGAATTGTTTTTTCAGTGTAAATGATCTTTGATTATTCTGCTGTATAATTCCCTTACTAAAACTTTCATATATTCCCGTGGATTAATATTTCACAAATTTAACAAAGTCAATTTGTACAATACACTTGTCTCGTCCTCCTTCCATCTAAGAAAACCATACTTACTTTTCCACCCAAAATTATAAAATATAGACATATACTAGTGTAGTGAAAAAATGATGTCATTATGTTGATGTTTCTCTAATGGAAAATGAACTAGCAGAGTAAGTTGAGCTGTGAACTTGCCATGAGGGGGATACACTATTACTTGATGGAATAATCTTCCTTGGTGGGAAGTTGCATATTGTACCAAGAAGATGGTACATGTGGGAGGGCATGTTTATGGTCCACTATTATCTCTGCTCATTATTGACTGGAAGGTTTCGAAAAATACTTGTCATAGGCCATGATTATTTCCTAGAAAAAATCGAAGGCTACCCATTTCCTACTTCTAACCACTCTTCTGCTTCCTGGGCTAATCTTTGGGCCTTTTCCTGCCTTTTCTTGGCAGCGTCCTCTTCTTGCTTCTTTAGTTGCTTAGCAGCTTTTCCCTTTCTGCCAACAGTAGTTATCTTTTTTTTAAACCTCCTTCTCAAAGCTGTCATATTTCAAACATTCCGGAAGACTTCTTCATCTTTATCCCAAAAATAGGTATACTTAAAATGCACCCCTACTGCGGAACAATAATAAACAACTTTATTCTCAGAGTCATTTCTATGAAAAATTATTTCTCCGAAGTGAAAATATTCTACCTCCTTCAAGAATTCTGCTGCAGGTTTTACTTTTGAAAACTTACAACTCTCTATATAAAATGGGAATAGAGGATACACAACCTTATTTTTCTCGAATAGGAAGTGGCCAACTCCTTTGATGTATAGTTGTCTAAATACCTCCTTGTGAATGACAAAATCTGTAGCATACTTAGGAAGAAGCGAAGGAGCCTTCGACCCACCAAACATCCTTACATACAAACCCTCCTATGTCAAGTAATAGTATCTGTTATCTTGAACAACCTTTAAATAATCCTCGGACATGAAATTGCATTCAGCCAAGAAAATCAATGTGTACAAAGGCATGATAAAATCATCACAAATATTCTTGTAGTGAGTATCATTAGAGGAAATTTGGGGTCTAAAATGGGCCTTATAAGAAAACGCGGCAACAATAATTCTTGTGAGTTGGAATTCAAGAACCAATAGAATTCCAATAAAATGAGTCAACCATAATGGTTGAATTGACATATTTGTCATTAAAAAAAACTACTTTTTGTGTTCGTATTTTTGACATATCTCCCTGTGTTTTTACTCAAATTTTGATCGAGAGAGCTCGTTGGATGCGGAATTTGATTCCGCATCCAACGAGTACCCACATTACATAATTTTGATGGACCTTTCTACCCCAAAAACAAGAAATACCTGAAAAAATGTGATGATGACATCATCATCACATTTTTTCAGGTATTTCTTGTTTTTGTGGTAGTGGGGTCCGTCAAAAGTATGCATTGCCCAGACTCGTTGGATGCAGAATCAAATTCCGTATCCAATGAGCTCTCTAGATTGAAATTTGAGTAAAAACACAGAGAGATATGTCAAAAATACGAACACAAAAAGTATTGTTTTTCTTTTTTCCTCCAAAATTAATAAATATTGTTTTATTATTTTAACTATTATTTTATTATTTTAACTATTATTTTAATATTTTCCTTAGGGGGGCCATTTTATGCCTCAAAATTCCTCTAATGAATACTTATGAGCCCACAACAATTGGTAAGCAGCATATACAGGGGACCTATGCTTATCCCATTGGCATTTCAATGCTGGGAATGGATGTGTACATAAAATACAATCAATCAAGATTGAACTCATATAAAATTTTGTTTTCTTCTGGGAGTCTCCTCCCAGTGCTGCATTTATGCAGGCTAACAAACTATTTGACACTATGTTTTCCCAATTGAAGATGGTACCTTGAGTGGCTACAAAAAATATCACTAGTACCCAAAGTATTTTGAAGTTATTCCCATTGGCCCTATCGAATATCCTGTTTAACACGAGGGCTATCAACTTGTATGGAGTATGGAGGCTTGATATTTCATACTCCCCTGAAGGCCTCGTACGAAATTTCTTACCTAGGACATCATCCTTTTGACTGTTTCTACCACATCTAGATTGAGGTCTTTTAACCATCCTTTAGTTGAATAGCTCTGTGGTGTCAGAAACTTATAAGCCATGGCTACATAGGCTGGGCTATAGGTAGCATAGCCTTGCCCTTAAGTGTTAGCCAATATCATCCTAGTCACATCTGCCCTGGGAAGAATCCATCTTATCACCTCTTAACAACGGAAAAGCTCAGGTCGGGTAGCCACCTTCATGATGGCTGATCTTTTGATATTGGCATAAATAGGAAAATCCTCAAATCCAGCCTCTGAGACACTCTGGTTTCAGATTATTTGGTATATCTCTCCCCATTTATATTCCGGATCGATACTAGTGATGGCTTTGGTGTCTTCATAAATAAACTCGACTCGGGGTTATTATTTATACTTCTGGTTCTTCCTTTGTTGGTTGTGCCTTCTTTTTTTTCTTTCAAGGCATATTGTTGTGCGGATGATGGGCCTATGTTGATCATACAGATTAGATTTAGTCCACTCACACATAGAAAACTATATATTGAAAGCAACAAAAAAATTAACCAGAACATTACCAACTCATCAAGATGCATAATGAACAACTTTTTTTTCTATCAAACAAAATGTGTTTTCTATATGTGAATTTAAAAAACAGTAAGCTTTCAAAGCTACCTCAGACACAAAAATTATAAGCAAACCTAGTTTTCTCCTACAACAGGAAAAAATCTTCCTCCAGCATCCCACGAAAACCTAAGGACGCTCGACTGACGGCTCCATGCTTACCCTAAAATGGTGAAGGAAAAGAGGGAGCAGTGCAAATGGTGAAAGGCTTGTCTACACCCTACCCACTTTCTTCCAACAAATGTCAAAGAATAATTCATGGCTAGATGAAATAACAAGCTGAATGAGAATAAACAATAAACTAAGCTGGCTGGAAATATGACGTCTTCAAAGAACAACCCATGGTGAACCCCAAACCATAATGAAAATACCAACGCAATTTGAAATAACCCCCGTGGGATTAAAAAAATGACCTAACCTTATCAAACTGCGGTAAAAAAAATGCTGAGCAATAGGATTGGAAGAGGAACCTGCTTGGAAAACCTTACAGATGACCTAGACAAGCTCTGCTTCCACCAACAAATGCTTTGCTCAGACAACGACAACTACGTAGCTCCAATTGGTGATAAATAAAGTGAACAATGACCATATACATGACCTCTACGGGATTTTATAATATTGAAAGTGGGATGGGGTAATTTTTCAGGTGAGAAAGATAGAAGCGCTAAGTGGGTGTTGGAAGAGAATTTATGACCGTATGCGAAGCATCAGATGTTCTCCGAAGAATGAGCCCAGGAGGTTGAGTGGACAACACCAAAGCGCTTAAAACCACCATTGGTAGTATAACCAACTAACATTGCATTAGCATCAGAGATGACTATGAGAAGGTATCGGTTCAACATCAAATTCTACCTCCACAATGTCGGCCAAGCCAATCACTAAGTTCTCGAATCATTCCGAAAGAAAAGACTGATATGGTGAAAATATAGTTGACAAATTTTTGGCAGATACCGGAAAAAGATAGACGATTGGAGACCTAGTATATCGGAATGGTTTCGGACTAATATTCTGATACATTGGAAAAAATATGCTGATGCAGTTAGAAACAATGATGTCCAATACATCAGACAGAGACTTCGGATGTTCCCGATGGGAACATCAGCTAGTTAGACAACTGCGCACCCAATACATCGGAAAAATTGTCAACTGTGCATCCGATACAAGCAAACAAACTTTCAATTTTTACAAACCTTTAAGTCATGGGAAAAATCAGGTGAAAAAGATAAAATTTCTAAGCCTTCAAAAAACTAAAAGAGATAAGTGTAGGGTCCTAAAAAAATAATTTTTTTGGGGGAAAACAGTTGCAGCTGCAACATGCCCATAAAGTCTGTTAGGATTAATTAATAATCCTTCGTCCAATATAGTCTATTTGGTCATTTTTCCTAACTTACGGGGTTATTATTACTGTACTAGCGTGTGGGGGTTATTATTGATAGGTTCACATGCACAGTCCGAGGATGTCGATGCACAAAAGAAACACATTTTTGAATTACTGCTTCATAGCATTGCAAATTGCAACACAATTTTCACACGTTTCTGCTCAAATATTTTTTTATCTCAAGTATGGATGTTTGTTTCCTAATTCCTGCTTATTTTTTTTGGGGGGGGTTCCCATGAGGTTTTACCCATTTTCCTTAGTTTATTAAGCATTTTTTTTATTTCATTTAGATTGTATGGGTAACTTTTGACTTAGTTTCTGGGGCTCATGTTGTCCAAAGTTAGGATTAAGGGGGGGTGTTAGGATTAATTAATCCTCCTTTGACCAAGATAGTCTATTTGGTAATTTTTCCTAACTTAGGGGGTTATTATTACTATACTAGAATGTGAGGGACACAAATATAGGTTATATTCCACTTACTGCATGTGCATGCATGAGTCTATGTGTCGTTGGGAGTAATCCCTAAATGATAAGATCCCACTATGAGTTCCAACAGCAGCATCCGTTAGTTGGTTGTGGTACGTAAGTAATTGTGCTGAGTTAACCTCTAGTTAAAATTATTTAGATCACTTTCAGTTATCCTAGTGCCATTTTTTCATGCATGAAGGGAGAGTGGCAACTTTTTCCCACCTACCTCATCAATTAACTGATTGTAGACGGATTTAGACATCCACAATTAGACTAGTAAGCTCTAGCAGTGATTTAGACACACTGAGTTATCTATTCTGTCAGCTTGAGCTAGTATATTCGAATCCTATCCATAGTATTCAAATTTTATTTATTGTATAGTCATTGTATTATTGATTATTGAATGAATATTAATGCTGTGATTATCTCAACAATTATGGCTAGATAAATATTGAAAATTTGTGGCATGAATTGTTTTTTCAGTGTAAATGATCTTTGATTATTCTGCTGTATAATTCCCTTACTACAACTTTCATATCTTCCTGTGGATTAATATTTCACAAATTTAACAAAGTCAATTTGTACAATACACTTGTCTCGTCCTCCTTCCATCTAAGAAAACCATACTTACTTTTCCACCCAAAATTATAAAATATAGACATATACTAGTGTAGTGAAAAAATGATGTCATTATGTTGATGTTTCTCTAATGGAAAATGAACTAGTAGAGTAATTTGAGCTGTGAACTTGCCATGAGGGGGATACACTATTACTTGATGGAATAATATTCCTTGGTGGGAAGTTGCATATTGTACCAAGAAGATGCTACATGTGGGAGGGCATGTTTATGGTCCACTATTATCTCTACTCATTATTTACTGGAAGGTTTCGAAAAATACTTGTCATAGGCCATGATTATTTTCTAGACGAAATCGAAGGCTACCCATTTCCTAATACATAATCTAAGGTTTTCCTTCGCCTCCATTTTTCTTTTTCCATCTTGTGTAGAATTGTAAGATTAACTTGGTTTAGTTAAAGAAATTTTCATATAGAGATGACGATGATTTGTTCAAGTTTGTATTCCTTATGGGTTGGTGCATGCTAATGTTGATTTTTCACAACACGTTAGTTGCAATGCAAGCCTACAAAATTAACAATATGTTAACTTGGAGTAATGATTCGTGATACTTCCACAATGAATATGAATATGGTGTAAAATAATAAAATGTATCAAAATTAATTAGGTTTCTAAATATATAACTTATATATATATAAATTGTGTATAACTAGGTAAAATTTGTGTTTTCCCAATATTGGTATGTTATGTTTCATGCAAATTATAGTGTATATGTGTTCGTTAGTGCAACTTTATATTACCTAAATAATGAAATTTCACTATAAAAAATGTAGACATGTAGAGAACACATTGGTCTAGTGAATGACTATATTTTCAAAATTTATGTTCTTAATTTTATATTTTTTATTAATTCTGAAATCTATGCTATCGTTAAAATGAGAAGTCATTTTGTTAGTACATCCTAAAGGGGTCTTAACGATATCAAACATTTTTTTAACATAGTTATCAATGTGTTCTAGTGCACTATATAATATTGGTAAAAAAATTCTTAAGACAAAAAAAGAAGAAATTATAACAGAAATAGAGGGGTGTTTTTATGATTTTGGTATATGTCAAGCAAAAAATATATTAAAATTGTAAACAATATTATTCTATAATAAAATTATATATTTGTAATATGCATATTCCATTATAGATGGGTATGTAGTTTCAATGACAACAAATGTGTCCAGCGTATAGAAAAATAATGAAGTAGAGATATAGAGATAAATCCTCAAAATGAGAAGATTTCATGAATTTGTAGTCCGAAGCACTAGGTTTGTCATCCTGAACCTAAATTAGAACCATTTTGGATAGCAAACACCTAATTTTCCTGCTTATGAAATTCAAATTTAAAATAGTACAGACACTAGAGAGTGCACACGCATTAAGAACATGAATGTATTCATTTAATGTGTGTGTACTCTAAGAACACACACACACACTCTTATAGCATGTGCGTTCTTAATGCAATGATAAACTTATAGATAGAGAAATAGAATGAGATTAGGAGATGGGGAATTGTAATGAAAGATGGGGAAGGAGATAGGAATATGAAGTGGTATAGAGGGACATGGAGAGAGAGGGGTTGAGGTATGGGGGATAGAGAAGGAGAGAGAGGTGGAGTAAGAGATAAAGAGAGAATGTGATAGTGATGGTGGTATAAATAATTATCAAGGGGAGAGAGGTATAAATAATGAATAGGAGAGGGAGGGGAGTGAAGGGGAGACAGAGGGTAATAGAGGTAAAGAGGGGGGGTAGTGGGAGAGAGAAGGTTTAGAGATTGAGGGAGAGAGCTATAGGCATATAGAAACAAAGAGAGTGAGAGAGATAGAGTAAGACATGAAGGGATAGAGATCGAAAGAAGTGAGGGAGTATGGGAGAGAGATAATCAAGGAAAGGAAGGTTTAGAATTAGGGTGATATAGGAAATGGAAAAATAAATGGTAAGATGGAAAGAGGGAGGGAGGCATAGAGAGGAGGGGGTAGGAGAAAGAGTAATAAGGAGACAAAGCTAGATAGAGAGAGAGAGGGAGATAGGGAGAGGGAGAGAAAATGAGAGGGTGTAGGGATATATGAGGAATGAGATGTGGGAATATGGATAAAGAAAAATATGAATAAATAAAAATATGGATCAAGGGTGGGAGGGAGGGTACAAGGATAGAGATAAGTTTGGGGGGGAGAGAATGACAAATTTAGGTATTGGAGAGTGACAGGGAGAGCAAGAGTGAGAGAGTGATAGTTGTAGAGAGACTCAGAGAGAAAGAAAGAGATTGAGGAAAAGAGAAAGAAGAGGGAGAGAGAGAGAGAGGAGAGAGAGGGAGTGGGAGATGGGGTGAAGGATATAGGGTAACATGAAGGGACAAAAACTAGGGAATTAAGTCTTAAAGAAAGTATATACGAATATAGGGTAAATAAATATTCCTTGAACTACCATAAAATATCTTTCGAGGGCATCCTTGTCCTATGTGTGGGTATATGGGTGCCATTATTAGGTTTTTAACAATAAAAATGGATTTTATTTCCTTGACATGGTCAGGGAAGGAAACCAAATACTTATGACTTAATGGATGATTCTAGTCACATAGGATGCAAAACAATGCATAAATCCACTTCTCATTACCTACTTGAGATATTATTCACCTTTATGTGAAAATATTAATGAAATTACAAGGATTTGAATAATAGTGGGTTATTAACATGTTTTAGGGAGGAATATTAGGCCATAGGATCAAAGGAATATTTCAAGCATCAAAGTGTAAGAAAAATACCTTGGACCAACACACATGACCTCCCAAGGTTATCCTTACCCTTTGAGCATGGATATAAATGGAATTATGAAATTATTGTGCAGTAGGTGTGGGTCTTAGGGTCTTTGAAATTATTGGGGTTATAATTCTAAGAGCTAGACCATAAAGGAAGCTTTAGGAAATATAGGTATATGAATGGTGACTTAATATACAACATATCATATCCCAAGAGTATCCTTGTCTGCCAAGAAGGGATATGAGAATCATTAGGAGATTGAGAGCACTAGGGTATTTTAAATGGTTGGTAATGTACTTTCTTACAGAAATTATGATTAAATGCCACAATTATGTGAATAAAATTCCCTAATGAAATATTCTAATCACCAATGGTCATGAAGAACACCTAAAACCACCACACAAGGCCCATCATGTATATCCTTTCCATCGATTATAGATACTAGTGTCAATAGGAGGTTTTGTATATTGTATATGAGCCTTTAAGCCTTATACATGGGGTATATTTTAAAGAGGAAACATAATCCTTATCAACTAGAGGAATATTATAAGCATTCAAGTTTAATAATAATGACCCAATCCACCACACATGACCTCTCAAGTATATCCTCTAGTCCTTTGAGTGAGGATATTAACAATATTATGAGGTTTTGAGCACTATGTATAGGTCCTTATGCCCTAATGAATATTATAGAAATATAGGCCCAAGAATAAATCCTTGAACTAAAACACATGACCTCTGGAGGATATGTTTACCTCCCAAGTGGGGATATAGAAATCATTATAAATTCAAGCACAAGGAATGGTTCGTGGTTCCCTAAATATGGTTAAGGGATTAAAAATGGGAACTTGTCCCTACATAAGTATTGCAAACATATAATCCAATAATAATTCATATCCAACATAGTACATGATCACCTAAGGTGATAATTAACCCTTGAGTGGGAATATTTGAACCACTGTAGTGTTTTGTGAAATATGTACTGGTAATGAGCCGTAGACCAAGATCAACTCCTAAAAATTTGGAATTAGTTATAAAAGGTAGCTTCTAAATCTCAAGTGCCTAGACAAATGCTTTGAGATACTACATGTGTCCTCCTCATGGGATATTTATATTTGAGTTATAATATAGGAACCATTAGAAGGTTGTGAGCACTAAGGATGGGTTATGGAGCCCAAAACATGGTTAAGGGTGTAACACCATCCTTAATGCATAAATAAATATTCCATACATCCTACTTGAAACTTTTGATGGGTATTTGTAGTTTTACAATTGTTGGGGGAGGATACTTAGTTCTATATTAATCACTAAATTCAACATCTAAGTCTTGGGGGCCATGAACAATACCTGGAAACACCACATAAGACCCCTTTTTTATATCTGTCATATTTAAGAGAGGACATGGGATCCATTATAAGGGGTTTATAACTAAGCATGGTTGTTGGATTTTGGAAAGGTATAGGGAAGGAAATTCTTGCCTCAGGATATAAAGTAAGGTTCTAGACATCTATACCCAAGAGAACCTCCTTGAACCACTACACATTATCTCTTAATGTTATCCTTGGATATAAGTGAGGATATGGTTAAGATTAGTAGTTTTTGAGTTGTAGAGATCAGTGTTGATAAATTAACCATGGTTGATGGAAGGATCTTAGGAATGAGGATAATTAACTAACATATAGGTATCAATCTACATGAATGACACATTGAAACATCATAGATGATTTATTAAGGGGATCTTTGGAATTCAATGGGGATATGGGAATCATTAGGTATTTTGTAACACTAGATATGGGTCTCAATACATTTCACATGATACACAGAGTAAAATGAGGCATTGTGATCTCAAGGAATCATCTAGGAATCCAGGTCATGAAACAACCAATTAAACAAGAAAAAATGGCACTTACATGGTATCTTTGGCTTATGACTAGGGATATTAGTCCCATGACGACTATTCTATGACTAAGTATGTGCCTCAAGTCTATACACATGGTCAAGGGAAAACGTCTAATATTTGTCCCCTAAATAAATATTCTAGGCATATGGGGCTATTATCAATGAATTCAACCATTGCACACAATCTTCTTAGAGAATCATTTTATTTTGAGTGGGGATATGGGTGTTATTAGCATTACTTTATCATAACATTCACATGCTATTACTATTACATTGAAGCACCACATATTATGTCTTAAGTGTAAACAAATAAAATAGGTAACAAAAACATGCATGTTCTATTGAGCATTGCTTTTTGGCATTACTACATGCCCTAAATGGGCATGGTGGAAGGTGAGGATTCAATGGCACATTCGTTAGGAAAAAAATCATGTGCATTTTTCTTGACTGTGTCTATGCTTATGAAGAATAGTGAACATGCTTGTGTTGAGATATTCCCCTTCATATTTCCTACCTCTTTCATGTCATACTACATAAATAATATTAGTGTAATATTTTATAGACAATGATAGACACAACTGCAAAAACCAAGCTTGATCTTCATTGTGTTTTGATTGCAAAGGATAATTAGTGAGTGGAAAACAATTTGATGTCTTCTGCTGTGTTGATGAGTAAAAATATTGTGTATGTGAATGTAAAATTTTGAAATTGTTAAATACATGTCCTATTAAACTAATCTCATAGAAGTGAAATTGTGATATTCTCATATAAGTAAATTGGTGAAGAAAAAGCAATGTAGTTGAATGAGAGTGTATGCGATTGGTGAAGAAATCCAGTCTCTTGAACTATGTATTTGGAAGAGAAATTGTAAAATTGGTGAAGAAGTGGCCTCTTAAACTATTCTCATCGAATTTAATTTGTGAAATTCTAATATAAGTATTTGTTTGTAATTAGAATAAAATCCTTCTCACATTCTCTAGCTCAAATATAAATGTTGTGTATTTAAATGAGAGGTATGAAATTGGTAAAGAAATGTAGTCTCTTGAACTTTGTATTTGGAAGATAATTTCACAATTTGGTGAAGAAATGGCCTCTTTAACTATTCTCATAGAAGTGAAATTGTGAAATTCTAGTATAACTAATTTTTTGTAATTGGAATAAAATCCCTCTAACATTCACTAGTTTCAATTGTTTTGTATTTGAATGAGAGTGTATGAAATTGATGAAAAAATTTACTCTCTTGAACTATCTAAGTGGAAGAGAATTTGTGAAATTAGATCATAATAATTGGCATTCATTTAAACATGGAAAACAAACATAACAAGAAAAGAAATAAATAAAGGGAAATGCATCCCATATAAGTTTTCAATGAAGAAACAAAAAAGGAAAGGATAAGTATGGAAACACATAGGTTGTTAAGAAAGGAGAGGCAAAATTCTAGCATAGCCAATGATCCTCCAATAAATAATCTGTCAGAATAATTTGTCGGTGACAAGGATGAAATAATAATTCAAGTTGGTTATATTATGAATGAACTTAGAGAGGAAAACGATGCAATACCCCATGATGAAGAAGTTCATATTGTGCAACGTCCAGTTCAAAATCCTAATGTTTAGAAAACAATCCTTGAGCACACTATATCTCCTCCCATGATTATAATTCCACAACTAAGAAGTCCAGAGTGATAGAATGCAGTATCATCTTCCATGCCACCATTGCAAACTGTATGTCAACAAAATTCTAAGTGAATTCAAGTGGATTAAAGTGGTGTAGCATCACTTGAAGGTAATTTACCTAGATGAATAGTCCATTATCAATCTTTTGAAATTACTAAACAATGTTTCAAATGAAAATATGATGCAACATAATGTTAATTAATATTTTCATTATTGAAATCTAGGAGTTTGACTATTGTTAGAAGAATTTTAGGCATTAAAACAATTATAGGTTCACAAACAAGAACTCATATCATTAGAAACCTTGTTGAGTCTTTTCAGATTTTTTTTTTGAAAATTCATTCCCAAGATAGTAATGCAACTTGGTGTGTCTTGTCACAATCAATCATTAGAAAGATCACAAGAAAATGTCATTTACTCAAAGAAACATCTCATCTCATGAAATGTAATGTGAAAACCATTTGAAATTATTCTATTATAGGAGATATCCTTTACACATGTTTCCATACTAATTTGTGGGCCTTCACTAGTAGGATAGCTTGTTTTGACACAAAGTTGATAGGAGAAGTTAATGGAATAGTGAAATATTTTTGGCATGAGAGCATTGGGCATTCTTCTAACTAAAAATATGTACTTCAATTCAAAAAGGTTTCAAGGGACCATGAACAACATATTAAACATTTTTTGGAGACGGTACATACATAATTTTGTGAGAGGTTTAGGAGTGCATATAGTCATCTTAACTTGGGACTAAGATATTTGAATAAATAAAATCCTTGATATGGCAGAGTAAACACATAACATAACACCCGTTTTTGTTGATACGACACACACACACACACACACATATTCTGTGGTTTGCATAACACCCTTGTGCAGGAATGATCAACTATATTGTCATTGACATCATCTAGATACTTCATTCATACTATATTGTGTACAAGGCTATATATTTGTACATTCTATCAAAAAAATTGGTTATAAGGAACATGCCCTAGCTGTAGTATAATGGAGTTACTAATAAAGTGCATCTATGTGAGCAATGAGTATGAACTGGTCAAATGGAGGTTAATTTGGAAATTTTAAATATGTGACATCTGAAATTGACAGAGAAAATGATAGAAAAAATATACAATATTTTTTTTTTGTATCTGGCGGAATTGACAACTAGCCAGTTTCATACTCACGTGACATGGGGTCGATTCTAACCGCTACCACTATAACCTCTAGGAGAGTACGTTGACCCCCACAATGCACCCTCAAGGCTGCAACAAGGTTCAAACCCATGACGTGATTAACAACCTGTACACCTTAACAAGTGTATGGTTTCCAACTGGTCTACACCTCGGCGTAAAGAAATATATATATATATGTATACCATTGGTCACTTCCCAAGTTTGTCTTGAGTACTTAAATACTGTATTTTATTTATGCTTGCAGTTATATATGTAACAATGTATTGAAATATATATGTATTTATTTGTTTTATACTATTTCCGAGTCTACGACTTCATCAATGAATTCTTTGATAAAACTCAACACTATGTTTAGAATGTCCATCTAGCTCAATGGCACGATGAGAATTTTAGACTGTGCAAAGATATATTTCTTCTTAAAATATCCTATCAGTGGGTGAATTTGTTGAGAACTACACCCTTCAACCATAGAAAGATATTGAAAGGCAACATCATCACTCGAAGAAGGTCAACATAAAGGTCCATATCACATGGAGGAATGGACCAAATAGAAATGAATACAACAGGGTCGTGTTGAAGGAATGCCACTTCTACATAAGTGATGATAGGTTCCACGTCTTAGCATACATACAAGATATCATTTAGATGTTCTATGGTCACTTTAAGAAGAATAACATAAAGATGGATTGACATTGGATTCGGTTTGATGTGTGTGTGGTCCAGTTAAAGAACTCCTATGTATTCCATTGCTTGTGCATGCTACACAAAATAATGAAGGTACCACAAATTTGGAACTATTCCGTGACCATACATGGGAAAGGGGAATATTATGGAGAAGACGCTTGCATTAAGACTACCTTGTACATGTAAGTAATGGAGTTCACAAATGTTTTCTTTTATTTGAGATTGAAAATCCATTATTTAATGGTGTTCTTCGGTTATGGGGGAGGAAGCACAACGACATGAACACGTGCATCTATGTTTTTAGAGGTGGTTAATGTCAATCTATCACAATTATATGAATTCAAAACAATCGAGGGAACTTATGGTTTTGATTCAGTTAGAACATCAAATAATGTTATTGTTGAGATATGGACAACAAATCTCTCTCCCTTTTCTATTTTCCATGGAGTAGTAATGAATAGGAAGATTGTGAGTCCATTTGATGGATTGATTGTTGGGATTGTCTATCTACGCCCATTGGTTAATGCATACTTTTGGAATTATCCTAGCTAAAAGAGGACCAATAAAACATTGGAACAAATTATGATCACATCTTAGATCTTGTACAACCAGGTTTGGTAAACATTTTATGAGCTATCAATAATGTAGTACACTCCATTTATTTAGTGGAATTATGTATTGTGACTTCATATTTATTAGGAAATATATGCACCATGGTTTCCCCTAGGGGTAATCAATGGTGAACTAGCTACTAGTCAATATGTTGTTTGGGGTGAAAGTACATCATAGATGTCTCATTGACGGAATCTGAGGGAATTGATTTTCAAATTGGGTCGATGGTTATTAAAGGATAATATTTGACACAATATCAAAGAGAATGGAAGAAAAAATGGTATGTATTTGAATATTATATACCATACCATTTTGTAGACCAATGTAAGAACCTAGTTGTTGGTACAAAACTCCAACTACAAATAATGCCAAGGAAAAAATCATCAAAGGTATGATACTTCCCACCGTACTCTAAACATGATAAATTAATGGAGACCATTAGTATTAGAAGTGATCATGAAGGTCTACCTGAATGATCATTTTGATTGTCACTATAATATCCTCATCCTCATTGTTAATGGCATTGTCATCCACATTACATTCATCATAATCCTCATCATCTTCCTGCCCATTTTCACCATCATCACCATGATACTCATTGTTACCATCACCTTACCCATCACCATTAACATCGTCATCCTCATACCCATTGTCACCATCATCTCCCTCATGCTCATTGTTATTTTCAACATCCCCGTGCTCATTTCCACCATCATCATCATCCCAACGATCATTGTATTTATATTGGTTTAACTTTTCTCGCAATGAATCTACCATGGTGGTAGTTTTCAAACAAATTATTCTCAAATTAAATCTATGGAATACTTAGTAAAATGAAAAACCCATGCTGCATATTGGTCAACAACAAAAACCAAAACCACATGCCTAAAGCTAGATACATTTTCCACAAAAACATCTTTCATATTTATGAAATGACATGTTGTTTGCATGCAATAGATATTGCAAGATGGAATATTTTCAAACAAGTTATGCTTAGGGCCAAGCTATGAAATTTTTAGTAAAATGCATTCCCCAAGGTGCACATTGGAAAAAAATTGAAATTAAAAACACAAGTCTGAAGATAGATATATCTTTAACAAAAACCTCTTTCATATTTATAAAAGGATCAGTCATTTTCTTATTTTCCAAGATCGTAATTTAACAAACAACTTATTCCCAAAATCAAGCTAAGGAATGCTTAGTAATATGCACTCCCTAAGATGGACATTGGTTAAATAATTAAAACCAAAAAAATAGACTTGAATCTAGATACATTGTCCACAAAAACCTCTTTCAATTCATGGAAGTATGGGTCATTTGCTTGCAATGAATCTTCCAAGATGGAGTTTTTATAAACAAATTGTGGATAGAGTCAATATATGGAGTGCTCAATAAAATACATGATATTTGTTACACATTGGTCAAAAACTGAAAAAAAAAAATCTAGAAGCTAGATATGTTGTACAAAAAAATATCTTTCAAATTATTTAAATGATTGGTCATTTACCTATAATATGAATCGACCAAGATGCCAGTTTTTCAAAGAAATTATGCTCAGATTCACGCTATGCACTTCCAAGTAAAATACATTCCCTAGTCAGCACATGATAAAAAATTGAAGGTAATAGGATGGGACTAAAGCTAGATACATATTCCACAAAAACCTCTTTTAGATGGGTTGTTTGTTCACAATGATGGGTTATTTGTTCACAATGAATCTGCAAATATGGAAGTTTTTTGAACAACTTATCTAAAAATTCAAACTATGGACTACTCGTAAAAATTAACACACCATGATGCACACTGGTAAAAAAAAAAACCAAAACCATAGCTTGAATCTAAATACATTGTCCATAAAAGCATCTTTCATATTCTTGAAATGATGGTTCGTTTACCCATAATGAATATACTAAGCTCAAAGTTTATCAAACAACATATGATTAGTGCCAAGATTTTCACTTCTAAGTAAAGTGAATGCTATAGGATTCACATTGGTAAAAAACACTGAAAGTAGAACCATAGGCCTAAAACTAGATACATTGTCAACAATTTCCTCTTTCAGAATCCTAAAATGATGGGTCATTTTCCCATAATGAATCTACCAATATGGATTTTGTTTGAACAACTTATGCCCAAAGTCAAGCTATGGAGTTCTCACTAAAATGCACACCCTAGGCTGCACATTGGTAAAAAATTGAAATCAAAACCACAGGCTTAAAGCTAGAAACATTTAAAAAAAAAATAGATTCCTAAATGATGGATCATTTTCGCACAATGAATCTACCAATATGGCAGGTTTTAAAACAACTTATGCCTAGTGTCAAGCTATTTACTGCTCAGTAAAATGATTTCCCTAAGGTGCACATTGGTAAAAAAAATAGAAACAAAAACCACATGTATGAAGCTAGATACATTGTCCACAAAAACCTCTTTCAAATTCCTGAAATGATGGATCGTTTTCCTGCAATGAATATGCCATGATAACAGTTTTTAAAACAACTTATGATCAAATTCAATGTATGCACTACTCAATAAAATTCATGCACCCTAGTTGCACCTTAGTAAAAAATTTAAAGTTAAACCTTATGCCTAAATATGCATACATTGTCCACATAAACCTCTTCCAAAAGCCTGAAATGAATATGCCAAGATGGAAGTTTTCAAAACAAGTTATGCCCATATTCAACCCATGGAATTATCACTAAAATTTATGCCCCATAATCCACATTGCTCAATAACTGAAGTAAAAATCATAGGCCTAAACCTAGATACATTTTTCACAAAAAACTCTTTCAGATTCCTGAAATGATGGGTCATTTGTTTGTGATTAATCAACCAAGATGTCATTTTTGCAAACAAATTATGCCTAGATTTATAGATATCGAATGCTCATTAAAATGCACACCCCAGGATACAGAATGGTAAATAATTGAAACCAAAACTATAGACCTGAATCTAGTTACATTCTCTACAAAACCCTTTTTCAAATTCCTAAAATGTTGGGTCATTTTTTTGTAATGAATATGCAAATATGATAGTTTTTAAAACAACTTATGCCCAAAGTCAAGATATGGAAATCCTAGTAAAATGCATGCCGCAATCAGTATATTGGTCAATAATTGGTCATCAATCTAGCATATTACATTATGCCACTCCAACTACTTTCTGACAAAAATATAATTTGTATCTAGATTGGTTCAACTTTTCATTTTCATAAACAACTTGATAAATTGCACAAGATTCGCCATTGATTTGTTCTATTTATTTTTTTCTCTCATCCATGTACAAATAAAATCATCTTCCATGATATATATGTTTAAATGTTGATATAAAATCAAGTAAAGAACTATTACCTTTTTGGAAAAAAAATTTAAAATTTTTTTTTCCTTTAAAAATGCACCTAATTCAGCTTAGATTTTTTAAATTTAGTATATCATATGCTAACCTAACATATATAAACTAAACTGTAATGATTTAGTGATAAGCCCTAAACATATGTGACCTTTTTAGATGTCACCATGGTGGCACTAGGTGCTTGTACGATGGATCATGGATTTTATTGTTGTATTAATATTATTATTATTACTTACCTATAACTAAATAAATAGCTTAACATGGACAATTAATTTTGATGGGGGTTCATCGATTCCACCTGTGAGGGTATCGCGGGGGTTATGAGTTTCTACTCTTCCTAAAAATACTCTATGTTTCATAATCTTTATTTTTATTGAACTTTATAGATCCTACTACACATGTTTGATGATTTGTATGCACCCACGAACCCATGCACTGATGCACCATAGACCATGCAACCATGCAACTTTGCACCCTTACTTGATGAGAATATTCCTAATTGTATGTCAATGGGACCCACTCCCCCATATCCCATGTATTATGTGCCTATTTGACTATTTTTTCCCACCTGCACTTGATTTGTGTCAACCCCACATTATTTTGAGTTGTCTTTACTTAATCGAAGTAAATTTGGTACAATTAGAGTTGTCTTCAGTTATTAAAAGTGAATTTATTGAAAATCAAGTCCTTCTCGGTGCATTTGAGTTGTCTTCAATGCATGGGTTTATTTTGGTGCAATTAGAGTTAGTCTTGGTCAATCCGAGTTGTCTTCAGTGCATGGGAGTGATTTAAGGGGAATTGAGTTTTTCTTAGTGATTTTAAGTTGCTTCCAGTGGTTGGGAGTGTTTTGATATTTACCGATCTAAGTGGATATCAGTTTATCTCTTGAGAAATTGAATGGTCATCCAGTGATTTTGAAAAATTATCAGTGAATTAGAGTTTCTTGCGAGTGAACCTGACCTAGCATCTACCAGTGAATTCAAATTTCTATGAAAGAATTGTAATTTTATTTCATTCATATATCTTGTGTTTACATGGTTTCTCTCTCTTGAATTTGAATTACTATGGATAGATTTGAGTTGAATTTTTTGCACATATTTGTCACATCCTTTTGCTTGCACGGTAAATCAAAAATCTTGTGAGGGTGATTGTACATTGGTCTATTTGAGAGTGAAGAATAGATAAATATGCTATTGAAAAAAAAAATTCATTGTCGATAACCCTAATTTATTTGTAATATAATTACATGATTTTTGAGGGTGTATGGTGATGTCCTAAGGGATGATATCAGTGAAGGGAATCCAATTGCACCGGGAAGTGCATATGCAGAGACGATAAGAAGTGAGGGAATGTGTTGTGTCTCTCAAATTGTGGGATGAGTATAATATATTTGAGATACTATTAGAATTTTCCCTAGCATGTGGATCCATGGCCTCATCTTGGGGGTGACCTATTCAAGTATTGTATTAACTATGTCTAAGGCTAGGTTGAACGTTATAATGTTGAATCTAGTTGCACTATTAAGAGATACGTATTTTATTTGGATATTATTCCTTGTGTATTATATTGCATATGCGCATATTGAGGCTGGGATTATCTCTATTATTTCATGTTTTTTTTTTTTTTATTCTCATTTTATATGGCTGATTTTATAGTGTTAAATTACTAGCTCATATAGCAGGTTTAATTTATGTATTATCACCGCTATTAGATGATGTTTTAATTATGTTTGTTTCCAGCTAGTAGATTTGGTGTTTATGTTGATTACATGACTATATATGAAAACATTTGAATCTAATACATTATGGGTTTAATGGTGTGGATTAGCATCATAAAATATGACGTATTATAGTGCTGTAATTTTGCTTTATTGGAATGTCACAATACTAATTTGATTGTTGTTGTAAAGATGAATTCTATTAACATATGTAGGTATGAATTTATTAATTGGTTAAATGGTTATCAGAGGCTTTGCATAGATGTGATGAGGATATTTAATATATATGTTAAAATCTTACTAGACCTAGATGTATTCTTGTTATGATTACATTTTCCACATGTACATTTGGGGAATAGTTTACATTGAAAGGACCATCTTCCTTTTAATGGATGGTTTCCTTTATTTAGTTGGATTGTTGGCGTGTTCATGTAGCCTTAGAGAATCCTTATTATACTATGCATTATTTAGAATTATCCTTTCCCCTTGTTAGAATATGATGTACCCGAGCACAGTGGTGAGATTTGGGGTTTTGGTACACTACATAAACCTAGAATTTCCTACCTCGCTAGAAGACTCTAATATATCCTAAACTAATGTGAATATAGGGGCATGTATTTTTGTGAGCAGTCTATAGTTTGAATTGGGGCATACTCTATTTAGAAAACTACAATATTGGAAGATTCATTGTGGGAAAATGACCCATCATTTCAAGGGTTTGAAGGAGATTTTTGTGGACAATATTTATAGCTTTAGTCCTTTGGTTTTGGTTTCAATTATTACCCAATGTGTATCCTAGGGAATGTGTTTTACTAATCATTCCATAGCTTGACTATGAGCATAACTTGATGTATAAGTTCTTTACATTTGGATCTAAATGTAGATGATTCACAATTGTGAGCTCTAGTATAGATATCGATCTCCCATTGAAACATGAACACTTCAATTTACACTCAATTTTCCCTTGCAAGGAGGAACCGTAGTTTCCCCTTTATGGAGGTGTAGGGTTGGGTTGGTAGTAGCAATTGTTTGTTCCTTATATGGTGGGAATGTATTAATTAGAATTACAGGTTGTTTGGAAGTTTTCTAATGTTCCAGCAAATGTTGAGTAAGATCCAATTTAGGGAAAATGTTGAGAAAATGTTGTTCACTTTCCTCTTCTCCTTTTTACCCCCACCAACCATATTTCTTTTGTTATTATTGTTTCCTACATTATTATTCCCTTTATTCCCATTCTTCTTATTCTTATTTTTATTCCCTGTAAGTTGTTGGTTTCCCTTAGAATTGGTCATCTGTACTGACAAAATGTCTAAGGGTAGGTCAAGGTTAGGTTTTCTATTGTTATTTTGATAATCTTTAGGTGCATTTAAATACAAGTGTCTAGTTTGATAAACACCCTAAATAGATACAACATTTTTCACGAAGAAAATAACATGGTTAGCATGTTCCCATGAGTGGGTTTGGTTGGAACATCTTTTCTAGGATTAGTGGGCAGTATCTCTTACAACATCCTAAACTTTGAATAAACCAAGTCTAGTTTTCTTTTCCTTAATGATGGCTTGATCCTCTATGGTTACTCCTAAAAGAGACAAATCCTTCTCTATGAATGCTTCCAATGGCTTAATAAATGAATCTGTCAATAAATCATAAGATTTTTTTGTTTTTATCAAGCAACATTTCCTCCTCCCATCATGGATATGCTGGGGGATGTGAGCAGAAATTTCTTATCTGAACGAATTTAGTAGTTCAATACTAGTATAATAGTGCACTAGTAGTTGGAAATGGTAATGAAGTTCATAGAAATCACATTACAGTTGTGGAAGGATGATCATGGTGTTGAAATATTGTAACTTCAAAGGATATTCTAAATGTATTTTACTGATGTATCCAAAGGGAGATGTTATTATTCCTCCGTTGAGATGCTACTATTCTAATTGGTCATCATAGAGTCATGAGGTAAAGCCTCCATGATAAGTCAAGTCAATAGTACCCCAATGAATAATATGTAATAATGTTTTGAGTATTCCTAGGTGAAGTCGGCCTAGTTCGTTTAGTTGGGTCAACTTGTTAGGGTAAAATTCAAGTGACTTAAAGTGTATAAATAGAGGAGTCGTGTTTCTCATTATAACACATACTCACTCACTTGAGTAGCACATATGAGAGAGAGACAGATCAAGAAGGAGGAGAATAATTTTTGGGGGGTTTTATCTTATCCATCTTATACAGAGGAACTTTTGCTGGTTTTCTTTAAGTTGAGGGTTTCCAGGGATAAATATTGTCTCTATCTTGTGATTGTGTTTATTTCAATGAATCTGCACATGCTATTTTTCTGAATTTGGATTAAACACTAATGATACCAACCTGAGAATATGAGATATTAATATTTTATCATATCGAGCCTTAATAGAATAACTTTCACAAGGTAAAACTCTCTCTCCTCTCCCTCTGAAAGAAATTAGGGTTTCTACAAAGTTTGGAATTTGGAAGATATGCTTGCATAGAAATTTGCACCTCCCTAAAGTGCATCTATTGAGCCCAGAATAAATTTTTTTTGGTGTTGAATCTCCAGGAAAGAAAAACCCTAGTTTGGCCCTAAACGAGAAAACTATAGAAAACCAGAACTAGAAATTATGCAAAATTGGAACCTCACAAGTAAGATTCGAAGGGTGAAGATTTGGGATCTCCAGAAACCAAGTGGACCAACCAATGCACATCATCCAACCGCATCTCCTGGTAAGGTCAACTTTTCATTTTGAGAAATTTCAATTTTTAGTGACCTCCTGGATACGATGGACCCAAGCTCTAAGCTCGAGGACAATTTGGAAGGCATAGAAAAATTTGTAGCATGGAAGTATAGGATTGGTCTCATTATTAAAGAGAATGGCCTTGATAATTACATCAAGGATGAGGTTTCAGAACCAACAAAATTTGAAGGTAAGGAGAAGCATGAATAAGACCTAATCAATGAAATGAGTATCATTGTTGATTCTATCAAAGATCACTTGATCTCTCAAGTGTCATATAAGAATACACCAAATAAAATGTATGATGACTTTCAAGAATGTATGAGGGAAGTAACATAAAAAAAGATGAATTTGAGAGCTCAACTGAAGGGATGAAGATGAGTAAAGGAGAATAAATTCAATATTACTTCACAAGGGTCTCCCAGTTCAGGGAACAACTAAGTGCTATTGAAGACACCCTTGATGAGGATGAACTAGTTATGACAGCTCTCAATGTTCTCACTATAACTTGGGACTCATTCATATAGAATCTGTGTGCCTGAAAAGAAAGTATGACGTTTGACATTGTTTGGGAATATTGCATTCAAGAAGAAGCTAGAGTAGCTAAAAGAGAAGCTCTACTCATAGAAGATGATAAATTTCTTGCCTGGAATCCATACTAGAGGAAGAAAACAATCAAACTTCAAGAAGGGTAATCACAAAAATTCAAAGAAGAAGTTTCAAAAGAGAAGAGTAAACAAATATTACTCAAAGTATCAATGCTATAACTGTCATAAGGTAGGACGCCTGTCCAAAGAGTGTCCATCATCATCAGAGAATAACAACAAAAAAATACATCATGCTCATCTAACTAAAGATGAGGAGGAAGAAGAAATACCTCAAAAGAGACTGACAAAAGAAGAGGATGTAGAAGAATATGTAGTATTCTTTGCACTCTCTAGATCTGTAACACCTGGAGAAGATACATGGCTTATTGATAGTGGTGCTTCAAAGAGAATGTCATAGAAGAAGCAAACTATGTCAAGGATTGAATAAAATAGCTCTCATAGGCAAGTATCATTAGGAGATGACTATCAATATCCCATCAAAGTTATTGGTGAATCAAGCTACAAGCTTGACTGTAGAACTTCCATGAAGATGAAGGAAGTAATGTATATACCAAGTTTGAAAAAGAACCTTTTTTCCATACCAACACTAGAAAATAAAGGATATAGTGTTGATTTCATATATGGACAAGTACTTAAGTTGTTGAAAAGAAAGACACTTGAAGATGTTGTGGTCATTGGGGAAGAAGAAGGAGGACTATACAAACTTAAAGGACATCTAGAGAAAACCCTTGTATATGATACTACTATCTCAAGTGAACTATGTGTCATAATTATAAATCCTTGATGGCAACATGAATTCCATAAAAAAGCTAGGAATCTAAGCACAAAATTAACCTCACTAGGAATTGCAGAGAATTAGCATAAGCGGAGAGGAAGAAGAATTAATGAACACACATTAAAGAATGATAAATAAATGATAATTGATATTATTACGATGGTAATACATCCTTATAAAGTAAAATAGAGTTGTATGGAGATAAATCATAAATCTCAAAAAGCTTGACTTACAAAAATATAGTAAACCCCCATAGGTGGCTAAAGCATTTACCAAATCTATCAAGGACCTCACGAATTAGAAAAATCATGAGTGAGTTGTTAAGGGAGATTAAAAAACATGCTAATTCTAGAAATGAAGAGAAATTCATGAAGGATGGGTTGGAAACAAAGGGACCCAGTTTCCTAGTTAACTAGCTTTACGTTATCCACAGAAAAGTATGATAAAGCAGAATAAAGCGGAATCTGTTGTAAAGCATTGTCTACTAATTCTGGATGGCCATAAAATGGTCAACTCAACCCAGAATCAGAAATAAATACATCTCGGGGTATAGATGGCATGTGTTGACTTTGAGGTGCAAGTGGATGTCAACTAATTAAGCTAGTGGGTAGATAATTAATCAAATAACGATTAATTATTTTATCCTAAGTATTGAGTCGGTTTAATATATTCCAACACCCCCTATAAGTATGAATTTATGATGGTATGTCAAAAAATATAGTTTCGTATGGATTCATATAGGGCCCAACAACAAGGCTATGGTCTCCCTTTAAGAATCACTATGTCCAAAAGGCATAGGAAAGAGGAAAAACCACACGGGGAAAATCCTCCCTCAAGATACGACATTAGAGGAAAAACAAAAATGTTGTTGATTCTGCTCCAAACTAAATGCTCATGTATGGAGGAATATCATTATGATAATGAATACTAGGAACATACTAATAATGAATCCTCTATAGTAGAAGTATGAAAGGAGGAAAGAAGGATATCTTCAAAGAGGATCTGAGGATTGATGCCAACAACAAAGGAGTAAATGTAAAAGAAAAAGTGATCAAGTATGGTAAGTGGAAAGAAACTAATAGGAATTTATATGGCTAATCAAACATCTTTAAATTCATTGGTTTGCACACCATCAATGAGAGAGGCATGCACAAAGTGTGAAGGATCTAGCACATAGATCTCATAATCTAAGATAGAAGACATAGATAACAATGAATGTGTGAGTGAATCATCATAAATAACAATAGAATCTCCATCTATCACTTCTTTTTCATTCTCGGTATCTTCAAGAGACACAAAAACATATTTCTCTTCAATATCAGCTTCTTCATTGAAGGAGGAAGCATTCGAATCAAAGAGGGTAGTAGCAACATGAATTGGATGAGAAAATTCTTCATCATAAATAACTTCATCAAAGAATGTAGAGGTCGAGAAATATTGAAAGAGATAAAAATAAGAGATGTTGGGTTGCCTCCATGCTTCATATTCTACTTCCTGCACACCAAAATCATTTTCCAATTGTTTTCAAAGCTCAAATGGATGTTCAGCAGAATCTATGACATGATGTATATTTGGAGACATTGCCAAGCACATGATTCCATAATATCTATCACAGTTATTCATCTAGTCGATATTCTCTTCATAAGAATCATGTTCTCTCAAAACACCAATGGAGACATCAAAGAGGCATTTCCTCTTCAAGTATGTGCTCATCTTTGGATTCTAGTCAGCATAGTTAAAAGGAGATAGTAGAGGAACTTTTGAATCCATATTGAATTTGTTGCACCTGAAAATAAACCTGCAAAAATGAAAGGAGAATCAATTGATGAGATCCCAAAGATGTGATACCATGTCAGAATTCTAAATCCTTGATGGAAACATGAATTCCATAAACAAGATAAGAATTTAAGCACACAAATAACCTCACTGGGAATTGCAGAGAATTAGCTTAAGGAGAGAAGAAGAAGAATTAATGAACACACATTAATGAATGATAAATAAATGATAATTTGTATTATTAAAATGTTAATACATCCTTATAAAGGAAAATAGAGTTGTATGGAGGAAACTCATAAAGCTCAAAAAGGTTTACCTACCAAAATATAGCAAACCCCCATAGGTGGCTAAATCACTTCCCAAATCTGTCAAGGACCTCACGAATTAAAAAAATCATGAGTGAGTTGTCAAGGGAGATAGAGAAAAAAGCTAATACTAGAAAATGGAGAGAAACTCATGAAGGATGGGTTGGAAACAAAGGAACCCACTTTCCTAGTTAACTAGCTTTACCTTATCCACAAAATAGTAGGATAAAGCGGGATAAAATAGAATCTGCTATAAAGAGTTGTTTACTGATTCTATATTTCCATAAAGTGGTCAAGATCAACCCAGAATAAGAAATAAAGAGTTACTAGGGTATAAATGAATGTGTTTACTTTAAGGTGCAAGTGGATTCCAACTAATTAAGCTAGTGGTATATAATTAATCAAATAATGATTAATTATTTTATCCTAAGTATTGAGTGGGTTTAATATATTCCAACACTATGGAATAGGAGGCTTTCTCACATCAACTACAAAGCACTACCCTATGTGAGAAAGGTGGGAATGGGGTTACCCAATCTAAATATTGATCACGAGGGAACTTGCAAAGGATGTGCAAGAGGATAGAATGTCAAGAATCCCTCTCTGGAAAGTGAATCAAAGACTAAAGGTGCATTAGAATTAATTCATTCTAGTGTATGTGGTCCTATTCCTCCACATCTTTAAGTGGATATGAATATTATGTCACATTTATTGATGACTATTCAAGAAAGACATGGATATACTTCTTGAAGAACAAGAGTGATTTTTTCAACAAATTCAAGGAATTCAAATCCTTGATAGAGAACCATTCTTAAAGAAAAATAAAGACACTAAGTTCAGGTAATGGTGGAGAATATACTTCAAAATAATTTAAATAATTTTGCAAGGAGGAAGGAATCAAGAGGGAACTAACCACTCCTTACAATCCTCAACAGAATGGTGTTGTGGAAAGAAAGAATAGAACCATTATGGGAGCATTGAAAACAATGTATCATGACCAAGAACGCCCCATGCACTTGTGGTATGAAGCAGCAAGAACCGTCATATATGTGCAAAATAGATTATCTCACAATGCTATTTGATTTAAGACTCCCGAAGAAATGTATACAAGAAAGAAACCAGAAGTGATCCATCTCAAGATATTTTGTTGTCCAGTATATGTACATATTCCAAAAGAGAAGAGAACCAAGTTGGATCCTTCTGGAAAGAAGGGAATATTTGTTGGATACTGTGAAGTCTCCAAATCCTTTAGGATATACATTTTAGGATTCCATCATATCGAGATTAGTAGGGATGTAACATTTGATGAAGAGATAACTATTAATAAATCCAGAAGGTGTCAGCTTGAACATGTACATGAAGAATATGTACCTCCCATAAAGGTAGAAGTTGAACCCTCTCCTTAAATAGTAGCATCTGAAGATCATGATATGATAGAAACTTAGGAACCCCCTACTATGGATATATATTGAAAGGGAAAACTTGCCTTAGTAAGAGAAATCATACAAGAAGAAGAGACAGATGGAGCTCTAGAAGGCTCCACAATAACAAGCAAAATATCAAATCCATACTCCAGTTATGTATCTTTGATGTGTGATCTTGTAGATCAAGAACCCACCAGCTATGAGGAAGCTACACAAAATGAAGAATACCAGTCAATAATAAATAATTATGTTTGGGGTATAGTACCCAAACCAAAAACAAGAGTGTGGTATCTTTGAAATGGATCTACACGATAAAACATGATGCTGATGGAAGTATTGATAAGTACAAGAAAATATTTCTAGATAAAGGATTCTCTCAGAAAGAGGGGATTGATTATGAAGAAACCTTTGCTCCAGTAGCAAGGTACACTTCCATCATAACCATCATGGTACTTTCTTCCATGATGAAGTGGAATCTACACCAGATGGATGTAAATACAACCCTCCTGAATGGTATGATTGAGGAAGTGGTTTACATCAAACAACCATAAGGATTTGAATTCGAATATAGAGTGACTCATGTATGTAAGTTGAAAAATGGTCTGTATGGATTGAAGCAAGATCCTAGAGCTTGGTATGGAAGAATTCGTATCTTCTTGACAATCCTAGGTTTTACCAAGAGCAAATTCCATCCTAACACTTACATGAAGGTTATGGGCGATGAACCTGTCATAATATTATTGTATGTAGATGATCTATTTCTGACTAGAAATGGGAAACATATCACAAATTGTAAGAAGAAGCTAGATGAAGGATTCGAGATGAAATATCTTGGCTTGATGCATTATTTCCTCGGGATGGAAGTGTGGTAGAGCCCAGAAGGAATCTTTCTGAACCATAGTTTGTATGCAGTAAAAATATTGAAAATATTTTATATGTTGTATTGTAAATCCACGGCCACACCCATGGACACCAACCTGAAATTGTTATCTGATGAATCACCATAATTAGTGGACATGACTCAGTACAAATATATTGTTTGGTATTTGATGTATTCAACAAAGACAAGGCCAGATATATTCTTTGTCATGAACACCTTAAGTTAGTATCTAGTTATACCTAGATGACTTCACCTGATACCTTCAAATCATGTGATGAGGTACCTAAAGGGTACGATATATTTTGGAATATACTATATTAGAGATCATGACTACAGATTATATGGATATACAGATTTAGATTGGACAAGAAGAGTTGGAGACAGGAAGAGCACCTCATATAGATGTTATTGCTGGAATCCACCATGATCTCATGGTTTAATAAGGAAAAGTACAGTGTTTCTCCCAGCAATGCTCAAGCATAGCACTTAGCAGCTTACTCTGCTACTTGTGAAGAGATATGGCTTCCGAAACTGATTCCAGGACTATTTGACATGGAGTTGGACACAAAAATGATTCTTTGTGACAACCAGAGTTGCATAAAATGACAAAGAAAATTGTGTTCCATGGTAAATCAAAGCACATAGAAATTTGATACTTCTATGTAAGGGATATGGTACAAAAGGTTGCTATAAATATCCAGTATGTGAGTAACAATGAGAAAGTTGCTAATGTGCTAACCAAGCATCTATCTCAAGTAAAGTTTGAATATTTCTATGACAAGCTTGGTGTAGTTTGAAATGACTTTCCTTGCAAGTAGGAACGATGATGATACTACAAATGATGAAGATATGGACTCTCTTCAAAAGGATGAACATGTCAAAGAAATGGACTCTCCTTGCAAAGGAAGAATAGGCTGAAGATATGAACCCTCCTTGAACAAAGGGGGATCAAGTTGATGATATGGATCCTCCTTGGAAATGGGGAGTGATGATAAGACTGTCATCGATGACAGGATGACATTGAAGCTCCAGTATGAAAGAGGCCAAGTATGCCTAAATATGTTGAAAAGGTTCGAAATTTACTTGTGGATGATAGTATCCACTCTTGAGGATGGTCTTACAGGAAATAATACTCTGTTCATGAGAGTGGTCCTTACTAGCTAAGGATGGACCTGTGGATGTTACTCTCACATGGAGAGTACCCACAATCATTTTTGGATACCATAGAATAAAACTAGATTAGGAGTAGTCCTATATTTGAAGCTGAGGATACTCTATGATGATTCCTTATGGATGACAGGGCCTGCATTTAGGTGTGGTCGAGATCTTCCTTGCAGAAATTAATCTCGCATGGAGAGTCTACCTACATTTATATGTAGATTCCATAGAATAACACTCCCTTGGGAGTGGTCCTAGATTTAGTGCTAAGTATTCTCTATGATGATTCCTTACGAACACCATAGTATAACACTCACATGGAGTGTTCCTAGATTTCACTTTGAGGATGTCCTACGATGAGGGCCTATATCTAGCTGTGGGTGAGATCTGTTGTTGTAGACAATACTCTTGTATGGAGAGTATTCCTAGATGTACATGTAGATTCCATAGTATAACACTCATTTGGAGTTTTATTAGCCCTAATAGGATAAGGATGGTCTACAATGAGTCCTTACAAATGACAAATCCTGCATTCATGTGCAGACGAGATCTACATTTAGTTGTAGACAATTCAATTGGTCGATACTATGGACGCTCCTCATTAAGGGGGAGTAGGCTGATAAAGGATTGCATCATCCTTAGACCTATTTCCTAAAGTGATTGGGATTTATCATCCCACAAAGATATCATGTGTCTTGCTGAGTAGTGCAACTTCAAATGATCGACAAGATCGAACTGCTTGTGCAAAGGATCGATAAGATAAAAGTGTTGATGCGAAGGATCAAGAATATAAAAGTGTTGCTGCAAAGGATCAAGAATATCGAAGTGATGTTGCAAAGGATCAAGAAGATCATAGTCCTACTACAAAGGATCAATAATATCGAAGTGATGCTGAAAAGGACTGAGAAGATCGAAGTGCTGCTGCAAAGGATTGGAAGATCGAAGTGTTGTTGCAAAAGGATCAAATGATCATGTTCTACAGAAGATGAAGACATTGAAGAGTAATTGTTCAAGTTACTAATGATTGTGGAAATCTTCCTATGATGTATAGATGTATTACATCGATACTGCTATGGATTCTTTGTCTCATTGCTCCTAGAATTGATGATGATGTTGTCAGTATAATACCCTTCTTGTTAAGGGGGAGTGTTGAAATATTGTAAATTCAAAGGATATTCTAAATGTATTTTACTGATGTATCCCAAGGGAGATGCTATTACTCTTCCATCGGGATTTTACTATTGTAATTGGTCATCATAGAGTCATGAGGTAAATCCTTCATTGTAAGTCGGTTCAATAGTACTCCAATGAATAATATATAATATTTTTTTTAGTCTTCCTAGGTGAATTCGGTCCAATAAGTTTAGTGGGGCCTACTTGTTAGGATAAAATTCAACTCGCTTAAAGTGTATAAATAGAGGAGTTATGTTCCTCATTATATCATAGAATCACTCGATTGAGTAGCGCATAGGAGAAAGAGAGAGACATATAAACAAGGAGGAGAATACATGTTTCGGGGTTTTATCTTATACATGTTATACAAAGGATTTTTTTTGGGGGTTTCTTCCCCTTTAGGGTTTCCCATGATAAATATTGTGTCTATCTTGTGACTGTGTTTCTTTTGGTGATTCTACATATGCTACTGTTGTGAATTTGGATTAGAAATAATCTAGCTTAGCATATGAAATATTAACACATGGAAACTTAATGCACCACATATAAGATATTACTATTAAAGTCCTTTGGAATATATGAATCCTAGTATAATGATCAATTAATGAGTTTGAATAAAACCAAATATTGAAAGTCATTACATGGTTGACATAGTATTCCTAAGGCTTTCCTTCAAACTTAGGCATGTCCGAAGGAATTTTCATGAGTATGAGGAGCCAACTAGAGTCATGAAGCATTGGATAATTAGTCAATTTTGATAAATATAGAAATATCAAAATAGCCGAAAATGATAAACTTGGTCTTATCCATAGAGTTCCAAATCCTTGTAGCATTACCTTCCCATTGATTTTGGTTGATTAAGGATTGGGATGGTATATAAGGATTACAAGGTATAATTAAAGGTTGATTGTTATGTCTAAAATTTTATTTTGACCATATTGATTCTACATGAATGGAATGAAATTTCCTTTGTATGCCTCCCATTCTCATGAATGGTTGGATTCCTTGAGCGCACTAATAGTTAACATATTTACATTTTTCATCATACCTACCGCAAATGAAGTAACACTTTCTTGGTTCATATTGTATCCAGAGTGGGTTTTGACATTGGTTCTCCCTATTCTACAAATAGTATATGACCTTATAGCACATTAAATCCTATAAGAACACCAATGGTCATACCTTCCAATCCTTATAAACACATTATAGAGCTAGGGATAGCTCCATTCACTGGAGGTGGAGTATTCATAGACATATGTTTTCTACCAGATGGGAAAGCATAGAAGGGAATCGATGGGAATTTCTAAGAGAAGTGTATATTTTTGTTACAAAAGGAATGTTAGCGGTCATAGGTTGGAAACCTGGACATGTCATATCAACAGAAAATGGATTGATGCTTTGTGGCACATATGTAGATAAACTAATTAGAGGGATAATTGATAGTAATAAATCATCTAGGGGACACCAATGAGGATGGAAGAAACCATTTAGATGGCACTATGGATGATACATTATGATTAACTCCTCCTTAAAGATTGGAATTTACTGGGGGTGCAATATTTAAGGGGGTTGGAATTGGCTCTTCCCAATATCAGCCAACCACATAGAATAACACAATGAGAGAGCCACATTCTCACATGTATATTCCTTACCCTCCACCACATGCACCTCAGTTACATGATCGACTAGTTGAGACTTCCACTTCCTTACGAGAACTTACACATATTGTACCACAACATAGTACACCTGTGGAATATTCTAGGTTCTACCCATCATAGTAGTTTGTGTTAGATTTTATCATTTAAGCTAGCATTAACTTAGAATCTTATCTGAGAGAATAACAAGCACAACAATCAAACACATGAGATAATAAACACAAAGATTTTCCTTAGGGAAACCATAAAGGAGAAAACCCTGCAACTTCCTCAGAGATAGAATCATAACACCAAAAGAAAAGCCCCCAAAATAGTAAGATGATCTCTTGACAGTAGTAGTCTCTCTCTCTCTCTCTTGTCCCAGCTAATTCTTCTCTCTCAACTATGTGCTAAAACTAAGTATGAGTGAATGTGTGATAAATAAAAAGGCTCACTCTCTATTTATACTAATTCTTGACTTGACAATAACCCACTAGGGCCAACTTCTCTAGGAGAGTCTAATAATGCTAGGGCCCCATAAATGCAGGGACTTTAACCCTTGATCAATAGGAGGGTTACCCACAATGACTTGACATGAATTGCTTACATTATTAAATCTCCTGATAGGCACATTGGGGCATGAAATGACTCCAATACATTACAGACACTTTCCGGAATAAACATCAGGGTACAATACATAAGATATACATGTGAATACATTCTGAAGTTACAAATACATCAACACTCCCTCTTAACTAGGAAGGTATTTTCTCGACACCATTTGTCAGCATTAGTATTCTTCTCTGTATCAACTGGATCATCTTGTCATCTTCATATTCAAGTCATCTTCATCACTGGATATGGATCATCACTGGTGCTATCTCTTGATTCTTATAGTCATAGGAAGTTCTACAGAGCCAACCCTTTTTCATGCTAGTTGTAGGAATAGCCTCCATGTAGGTCTTCTTCAGTGCTTATATCTGACCCTAAGTCAGAATGGCCTACCCGACACTTACATCTGACCATGAGAGGAACACATCCAACACCATATTAGAAAGGCACATCAAACACTCTCATATTACTATGAGAGGAACCAATCCAATCATATATGTCAGAAAGGCCTAACACTCACATCCAATGTCATGATAGGAAACACCATATATCATCCATGGAAAGGCTCAGCACTTACATCTATTGGCATAGTAGGAAAGATCATATACTATCAATAGAAAGGGACAACACTTATATCCTCTGGCATAGTAGGGGACACCATCCACTATCAAAGGAAGGGCTCAGCACTTATATTCGACCATGCGAGGAACCAATCCAGCCTACATGTCGAAAGGGATCTACACTTACATTCGACCATGCGAGGAACCAATCCAACTTACATGTCGAAAGCAATCTGCACTTACATTCAACCATGTGAGGAACCA
>LPNX010865136.1:21803-33642 GCA_001517045.1 Pseudotsuga menziesii
CCTCTCTCGCCCCCTCTCTCTTCCCTATCTCGTAACTCAAATCCCTCTTTGTTTGTATGTCTCTATATTGGTCTATCTCTCTTTCTTAACTGCTAACCACCAATATCTCTCTCAAAACCCTTAACCACTAATCTCTTTTTATCTTTCTCTCTTTATACATATCTACATATCTAAGCCATTAACCCCCATTCTCTCTCTCTCCCTCCCACTCTCCCTCTCTCTCTCTAATCCCATAACTCTTAATATCTCTATTTCTATTCTAGTCTCTATTTAAACCCATAACCTCTAATCTCTGATTCTCTAAAACACTAATATCCAATGCCTCTATCTCCCTCCCTCTTTAAATTTGTAACCCCCAATATCTCTCTCTCTCTCTGAACCCCGTAATCCCATCCTCTCCCTCTTCCTCTCTCTCTCTCTCTCTCTCTCTATTTGTCTCTCTCTTTAAACCCCTTGCCTACAATCTATGTCTTTCTCTCTAAAGCTCTAACAACCAATCTCTCTCTTTCTATCTCTCTCTCTCCAAACCCATAACCCCCAACCCCTACCCCCCCTCTCTCTCTCTCTAAAACCCTAATCCCCAATATTTTTGTCTCTGTAAACCCCTAACACCCAATATTTGTCTCCCTCTCTCTCTAAGCCCCTTAACCCAAGTCTCTCCCTCTCTCTCTCTCTCTTTGTTTTTCTATCTCTACCTAATCTCTCTGTATCTTGATACTTAGCATAGAATTTTTTTTTTCTCTCTAATCCCCTAATCACCAATATCTCTCTTTCTATATCTCTCACTCTTCAAACCCCTAACCCCTAATATTTTTATCTATAAACCATGAATATATCCCCAACCCTTAACATACAGTCTCTGTCTCTCTCTCTAAACCTCTAATTTTTGAAAATTGTCTCTTTCTCTCTCTAAACCCCTAATCCCCAATATCTCTTTATCTCTCTCTAAATTCTTCGCCATCAAACTCTTGCTCTCTCTAAACCCATCCCCTAATATACTCTTTGTTTTTGTCTCTCTTTAAGCCCCTAACACAAATATTTATCCTCTCTCTCTAAACCCATAACTTCTCTTTCTCTCTCTCTCTCTCTTTGTAATCCCATAACCCCTAATATCTTCATTTCTATTTTTGTTTCTCTTTAAACACATAATCTCTAATGTCTCTATCTCCCTTCCTCTCTCTAAACTCGAAACTCCCCATATCTCCCTCTCTATCTATAAACCCATTAACCATAGTCTCTCCCTCTCTTTCTCTCTCCCCCGTCTCCCTCTCTCTCTAAACCCCTAGCCACTAATCTCTCTCACTCTTCAAGCCCTAACCCCTAATATTCTTCTTTATAAACCATGAAACTCCAAACTCTCTCTCTCTCTCTAAATCCCTAACCCTCATTTCTCTCTCTCTAAACCCCTATCCCCAAATCTCTACCTTTCCCTCTCTCTTTAAACCCCTAATCCTTTATATATTTCTTTATTTCTTCCTCTAAACCTCTAATCCACAATCTTTCCCTCTATAAACCCTTAACCTCCAAACTCTCTCCCCCTCTCTCACTAAACCCCTCACCCTAAATCTCTCTCACTCTCTGTCTAAATCTATAACCTCCATGTTTCTCTCTCTAAACCCCTAAACCCTAACTTACAATACCTCTATCTCTCTCTCTAAACATCTTTTTTTTTTCCAAGGAAAAAATTCATAAATATTTTATTCACATTCAACAGATGGCCCTCAAAGTCCATTATACAAAAAACCAACTAAGAAGTTGTCATTGCAATCAGTTACTTGCCTCAGGAAGAGCACAAAAACCATTATCATATCATAATGTTTAAACATTACTTATCAGCAGAAATAGTTCAATAAAAGAAACAACTATGCAACATAAAAATAAGTCTGATCATAGCATACTTTTTTCATCATTCCTGATCACTCAGGTCAGATAAATATGAATCGGATGGTAATCACGAGCAAAACAGACCAGAGCATAACTAGCTGGCTGAAAAAGTCTCTAAATGTGTAAAGTCAAAACTGATAAAAAATCAGTAGCTAAAAAATGGCCAATCCCAAACCATCCAAAAAAATCATATCCATTTCAGCACCAAAAAACAGATGCCATCAGCCCATATATCAGCGTCAAAAAAACACCATCAGCGCTAGAACAAAGAGGCCATCAGCTCGCAGATCATGCTCTTAGTTTGTTTGCTTGATATTACCAGAATATGGATCAATTAAAGTTCATCCAAAGCATCATGTATCAAAGTATCATGGGAGCCACATATCAGTAGATCATGTATCAAAGTATCATGGGAGCCACATATCAGGTAGATCAAAAGTGCCCAAGCAAAAATATCTCCAAAAATAACCAGAAAAGTGTTCAGAAAAGACAAAACACAGAATGCAGAAGGCTTCATCATAAACTAGCAAACTGAAGAACAGATCACACAGAACTTAGAAAACCTGAAAAGTTTCCACAATTTCTACCCCTCTCTATTCATATGTAACCCAAGAACCTTCAAGAATGCTGCCACCTGCTTTAGCCAATAAATCTGCTTTGAAATTTCGTTCCCTATAAATGTGTTTGAAAGACACATAATCAAGGCTGTCAACTAAACAGTTAACATCTTGAAGAATCATTGCTAGTTCAAGATTTAATATTCGATACTTACCCGAAGCCCAATTGATAACTAACTGGGAATCCCCAAAAACCTGAATTTTGTCCAAGTTATGTTTCTGAGTCAACCGAAGGAGAAGCTTAAGTGCACATAATTATGCATAATTATTAGTACCCAAGCCTAAACCTACTTTGAAAGAAACATAATGATTGTCAAATATGAACAAAATACCTCCAGCCCCACAAATCGTTGGGTCCCCAGCTGTCGATCCATCAAAATAACCCCAGGCATAAGTTTTATCAATTTCTTCCACAAAAAATGTTCTGATAGAAACAACAGATGAGGACTGTGGAAAGTTCTTCAACAAACCCAAGCTATAACTTGATACCTGTGCAGGAGATGTGACAAGATCCTCAAAACAGGATCACTTTCCAAATAAACCAGAGAACAATGATAGGTAGGGATTTAATAAGTGTCACTTCTGGTAGGAAACACCAGTTTTTAAGACAAACAGACAAAGATTCTCCATACCATAAGTTATTCATTTTCAAATGATCCTCCAAGCCTGACCAAACAGCTAGAGTAAAAGGACATTCTACTACAATGTGAAAATTGGATTCACAGCTCTGTTTGCATAAAAAGCATCTTCCAGGACCTTCTCTTCCCCTCAAGCAAAGAACATCCCAAGTCAAAGCTTTACCAGAAAGTAGAAACCAACTAAAGACTTTTGATTTTAGGGGACACTTCATCTTCCATAAGACCTTCCACCACCAGACCAATTCCACTTCACAATTAATAAGCTCAGCATAACCCTTATTAGGAGAGTACTTGCCTGTTTTAGATAGATTCCAGATAAGACAATTCTCTGCATCAGAAAGTCTAACATGGCTAGACTTGAGAATGGCAGTATATCCATTCCAAGCAGCAATCTCATGAGGGTCAGTAAATCCAATGGAATCTGTAGATAACCATTTTTGAGACATCAAAACAGAGCCTAGAATTCCAATATCAGAAAGAAAATGAAAACCATACAAATGTAATCTTTCTATCATAGTAATAGGAAGGGTATGTCGCCATTTACAGCCAGTGCCAATTTTCCAGACCAAAAAATTTCCAATGAGATCGAAAGCCCATATAACAGCCTTCCAGCAAATAGAAATATTCTTTTTCTTTTTAACAGTAGATCTTATCCATTCCTGAATATTCAATGGATAAATATATTTCTGTATTGCTATCTTAACCCATAAACCCGAACCATGAATGATATTCCAGACATTTTTTGCTGCAAGAGCCTTGGCAAATAATACAGGGACTTTAAGTCCCCAGCCACCCAAATATTTAGGCAAAGCAAGAAACTTCCAAGATATCCAGGGTAAACCTGAAGAGTTCTGATTACCAGCCCATAGAAAATTAAAACAACGCTTTCTGATTTTATCAATTACACCCAAAGGTACCCAAAAATGCATCCAATAAACTGGAATGGCCTCTAAAACAACTTTAATCAAAATCAGCTTTCCTCCTTTAGACAGCCAACGGAAACTCCAATTCTGAATCCTTTGTTCAAATTTAATAATCAGCCAATCCCAGTCCCTAATAAGATATCTGCATGGTTTAAGATGAAAACCAAGGTACTTCATGCCATGTTCAATTCTATCAACAGAGAAGTTGAAAATATTCCGAAGGGTAATAACTTCAGAATCTTCCATACAGGAGAAGTATAAAGAAGATTTATCATTTATTTGCATCCTAGATGCCTTGCAGAAATGCATTAAAATCCCATAAAGAGTAGATAGAGATTGTTCAGAGCCATCATTAACCATGACAATGTCATCCACAAAGAGAACATGAGTTAAAACTATATTATTACCAAAAGATAAACCATGGTAAGTCTCATTAAGTTGAGCATGAAGAATAGCCCTCCCAAGGCCTTCAACCACAATAAGAAACATAAGTGGTGCCAAAGGACACCCCTGTCTAAGTCCCCTACCAGATTTAAAAAAATTGGCAGCAACACCATTGATGAGCAGAGAAAAAGAAACAGAAGATAGACTGCTCATAACCCACGCAATAAAGTTTCCTGCAAAACCCATTTTTGCAAGGATAACTCGGAGATAGACCCAGCTGACTCGATCATAGGCTTTAGAAAGATCGATCTTTATCATAACAACTTTTAAGGATTTAACATGCATAGTGTGCATACCTTCCTGAATGACACCTACAGCATCATGAATCTGCCTTCCCGGCAAAAATCCAGACTGTTCACCAGAAATATATCTACCCAAAACCTTTCTGATTCTGATTGAGATAATCTTACCAATAATTTTGTATACAAAATTACACAGAGAAATAGGCCTAAAATCCTCAAAAGATAAAGGGCTATCAATCTTAGGGATAAGAGCAAGAAAGGTAGAATTAAAAACACCTGGAATCTTTCCACTGATCCTGGACAATTCAATGACTCTTAGGAGGTCTTCACCCAAAACATCAAACAAACATCTATACACCTCAAGAGGAATACCATCCGGTCCAGGACTCTTATCGTTTTTACTGATGGATAAAATATGCTTGATATCATTAAGAGTAATAGCCTGCATAAGCTCAGCATTTTCATCCTCTGATACAGAAGATGGAAAATGTCCATCACTTTGAACAATCTTTGGAAGATGAAGGTCAGCTTCTTATTTAAAAAGGATTTCAAAATGCTGGATCCCAGCTTCAGCTATAGCCTCGGACCCTTCCACAGGATTTCCAAAGTCATCAAAAAGTTTCCAAATAGAATTGCGACATTTCCTATGAGCAGCAAATTTGTGAAAAAAGGAGTATTTTCATTACCACAGCTCAATCATAACGCCCTACTTTTCTGACGCGCCTCCTTTTCCTGAAAAAGAAGAATAGCACTCTTATGAGATTCAATCTCAATCAGTAAATCTTTATCAACCACTGAAGAAAATCCAAGAATATGCCTATCATGAAATCTTTTCAGCTCAAATTCAATTTCAACCAAATCTTTAATGTTCTGAGCTTTAATATTCAATGACCACTTAGTAGAGATTGCTTTAATCCATTTAAGATTCTCACTAAATTGTGAAGCCGGAGATAAAGCAAACCTAGCATCAAAGGGAACCCAAGAAGCTTTTAAATCTTCAACCAAATCAATATGATCCAGCCATCCTGCATTAAACTTGAACGGACTATGGGCCTTCAGAGACTGAGAAGAAATTTGCATGAAGACAGGTTGATGATCAGAAATACCTCCACACCCAATCCATTGTTTAAGAAGGAAATCACAATCTAAGAAATCAGCCGAAACTAATAGATGATCCAAACGTTTACTAATACCCTCAGAGCTAACTCTACAATTACTCCAGGTAGGAATAGCAACCAAAGGATTGATGTCAACCAACCCCAATCTTTCCAACAAATTATGAAAAAAATTAGTTAAAGGATCTGCTTGAGCATTAACCCCCCAGATTTCAGAAAGACCCAAGGAGAAATTAAGATCTCCCCCAAAAACTAAAAAAGGAGACAAGAAACAGTCCATCTTGATCAAATTATTCCAAAAAGATTCCCTGTCCAAATAGGGCGCATAAAGATTAACAAAGGATATTTCCTTTTGTAAATCATAAGAAAATAAAACTGCATATAAACCTGCTTTCATAGCCCAAGCATTCTGAAAAAGAAAATTGCCAAACTTCCAGCCCAGAATAAGTCCACCCGATCTACCCTTTGCATCCACCGAAATGAACTTCCAACCATGAATCAAAAGTTCCAACTCTTGAACCAGTACACATCCCTCAATCATAGTTTCTTGAATAAAAATAACATCTGCCTCATGTTGCTCGATAAGTCTAGATACCACTAGTTTCTTGGAAAAACTAGCCAAACCCCTAACATTTAAGGTCATGATGATCATAAGGAAACCTTATTAAGGGAAATTGCTCTAAGCGCCCCATTACCCCTCAGCACAGAAAGTGTATCATTAACAGCTTCATTCAGTCCTGTATCTACTTCATGATTCCCGGGTTTATCTTTGGCAGGCCTAGAAATCTCCTGGACAGTTTTTGAGCATGAACGAAGATAGTATCCCTTGCTAAGAACAGGAGAGGCCTTACAAGGAGATACGAAACCCAAATTCTTCAAAGATAAATTCAGAACAGTAGGAGATAAGGCCTCAAGGATCAGGTTTAATGAGGGAAAATAGCAAGATCATTCAAAGTATTGGACATGCTCAACGAATTAAGATTGGAAAGAGGTTCAGTTGCAGATGAAACAGAATGCACATCCAGAATATCCTCCACAGGCAGATCAACCTTTGCAGAAGCTAACCCACCTTTTTTGACTCTCCAAACCTTGGAAGAAGAATGCTTATTAAATGGAAGAGAGCATTCATTATCCATATGTCCAAACCCATGACATCTAAAACATCGAAAAGGAATTCCTAAATAATCCAGTGGTTGAATGAAGTCACTATTACCCTTTTTAATTACCATTTCAGCAGGTAATCCCAAACGAAAGTCTAGCAGTACAAGAACCCGGCCTATACAACAAACCCCGGAATGTAAATAAGTAAAATCAGTTTCCAAGTGGGTACCCAAAGTGTTCCCAACAAGTCTGAAGAAATCAGCAGACCAGTATTCAAAGGGTAAATGTGGAAGTTTAACCCAAATAGGAACTTGGTCATACCTTTCCTTCCGCGGGTCAAATAAAGGAGTCCATCTTTTGATCAGGAGGCCAACATTATCCCATTTCCAAACACCAGCCAAGATCCTATCAGCATCATCAGCTGTAGAAAATTTAAAAGCAATCCATCCCCTAGGAAGCATAAAAATCTCAGAACTATTGTGGATAATCTCATTCCAAGCCTTTACAGCCCACCCATGCAAAGATTCAGCATTATAATTATGCCTTCAAAACCTCCCAACCAAAGTCAAAGCATTAGTGAGAACTATATCATTTAAAGGCACGTCTTCCCCCAGAGTCATTAAAACCGGGTTAGTCTTTTTAATGGGTTTAGGCTGCCTCCTCTTAGACTTAGCAATTCCTTTGCATACAGATAAATGAGGATCATGCTCATAGTCATTATCTGAATCATTAGATTTGATAGAGACATGGTTTTCTACAGGAATAGGAATAAATCTCATTTGTGCATTCAAACCGCCATTAACCTCTAGAACCAATCCAACAGCCTGAAGATTATCCGACAAGCTGTTAGACTTGTCAGCCTTTAAACCAAAACCAATGAGATCACTAATACCCAATTTGCAAGACATCAAACCCATAGAATCTGATTGGAGATTCAATCTGAAAGACAGAGGTACTTCCCCAGCCAGAAAATCATTCCCAAACGACTGTGGAGATGTTATAGATTGCCCGCATTTCTCCAAGCAAGTGGAGACCTGAATACCTAAGTCCGAACAATCCAAATCCATAGGGCCCAGGCATGGGTTATCCCTAATTCCAAAAACCTTCCCCATACTTCCACCTTCAAAACAGTCCACAGAAGAAGAGACCATATCCAACTTTTCAGCCGGATCGATGATAGACCCCAAATCTCCCAGAATAAACTGCACAGGCATATAGGTAGCAGAAAGCCATTTCTCCACTCCAATACCCTGCTTTATACAGTGCAGGTGCCCAGGCGGAGTGCGGGCCAAATATTTCGTCGCCCGAAGCGACATAACGAAAGACAGACTAATCCCCCAACCCAGAAACGTCCAAAAAACTACACAGAAAAAACTGGAGGGTAACACACCCCACCAAACCGACTCCAATAATCAAGATTAAAACACCCGGTCAAAGACCAACCGAAAACGCATCACAAGTAACCAGAGTACAGTTTCACTCCAGGGGAAATGATGATAATGACTAATCACCACATTCTCAATATAAAGGATCCACAGAACTAAAGAAAGCCACGAAATGAAATAGAAAGCTCAAATCGCATCATTAGTAGAACTCACAACTGTCCAGATGAGCCTTCTCAATCGACCAAGAAAAAATCCAGTAAATCCACTAACCGGCCAGGATTACACTCCAATCAGGATTCCAAAACATGAAACCCCGCTGCCTAGAGCTAGCTAAACACAGTAAGCAATACTCTCTAGGAGGAGAATCCTAAAAGCAGGAAAAACTGGAAAGAAACTGGGAATACCTGGACACATCGCATCTGAAACCATAAATCAGCTTCAACTGAAAACGCAGTAGAAGCACATAATCTCCAGAGTCCCTGCGTCTCAGATGGGTTCCACACGTTCACCAGCAGACCAACGTCCCAAAATAATGAACCAAAAATCAAAATCCAGAGAACCCCCTGAAAACCATGCTTTCAGGCCACCGCATTCTCCTCAGATGAGGAAAACCTGCTAAGCACCGCAGCGGAGATCACAAGGTTGCTATAACCAAAAACCCTATGAAAGCATACAACTGCACAACTGCACTGCGCCTCAGATAACACCACTTATCCGCCCATATACCAAAACCCCCACTTAAACGCCAGAGACAACAAAATCGCCAGAAAACCAAAAATCTCTAGAAACATCCCCAAGAAAAAATCGGCTCCAGGAGCAGAATTCAAAAGATAAACTCTAGGCACCTCGAAAAAACAACACTCCAGAATGGGAAGACAGCGACATCGCCACAGAAAACGAAAGAGAGGACAAACGCATAAACCCAGTCACCACTAGAACCGGAAAATGCATTCAGACCACAACGATCACCACAATCTAGGAAAAACCTCCTCAATGGCCAAGAAACACTAGGAGTTAACGGCCAAGAATAACCAAAAAATCCAAGTAAGCTATCGAAGCTCGAACCTCCAACCCGGTCCTCAAAAAAGAGAAGGACACAGCCTATAAAGCCGATCAAGACTGCTAAATAACCCACAAAGCAGATTCAATCAAAAACCCACCGCATGCATTATCACCCTCAAATAAACCACTGCGTAGCAGAAGATACCACAAAACCACCTGCAAACCAACAGCCCAAAACTAAAGTCCAAAAGTCGACAAAAACACCATCGAACCAAGGCCCCAGAAAACCGTCTCCATGAACCAATATCATAGGGTAAGCTCCTGGCAGGAAAACCTGAAAATGCAGCATTCTGTGGCGGATAAACACGCCATCGCCATGGAACAAATGACGGAACAAATGCATCCAGACACCACAATAACAATGGAATCAATATCCAAAATAACGTGGCAACTCTACAAACGCTGGAGGTTAAATGCTACGGTCAAATCTTTAAAGTGTATATTAAAACCAATCCAGCTCATACAGATACAGTCAAATCGTCGCATGTGCGATCAAACCACTGCAAACACCACTATCGAGGATCTCAATGGCCAAGAAACTCTGGTATAGACCATTTTAATGGCCAAGATAAGCCATTAAAGGACTCACAAGGTTCCTCCAGGAAAGGGTTTTCTCCATGAAACTAACTACACTTACACGTACGGTCTCTCATCGTGAAATTTCCAAGTGGACTTGATTCTCCAGGTAAATGAGATCTGGTATCATACATCAAACTCTCTCTAAACATCTAACTACCAATGTCTCTCTTTCTATCTATATCCCTCTCTAGACCCCTAATCCTAAATATCTCCCTTTGTAAAAATACAACCTCCAATCTCCCTCCCTCCCTCCCCCCCTCCCTCCCTCTCTCTCTCTCTCCTCTCTCTCTCCCTAAACCACTAACCTCCAATCTCTCTCCCTAAACCCATTATCCTCAATCGCCCTCTCTCTATTTAAATTCCTAACCCCTAATATTTCTCTCACTCTAAACCCCTAACCCCCAATCTCTCTCTTCTCTCTTTAAACCCCTAACCTTAGATCTTTCTCTCTCTCTCTAAACCCATAACCTCCAATCTCTCTATCTCTCTCTTAATACCTAATAAAAAATCTATCTCTTTCCATTTCTCTCTCTCTCTCTCTCTCTCTTTTTCCCTAAACACCTAACAATCAGTCTCTCTCCACATCTATTTAAACTCATTAGATCCAATCTCTCTATGTCTCTGTTAACCACTAACCCCCCTCTCTCTCTCCTTCTCCCTCTATAAAACCTTAACCTGAATTATCTCTCTCTAAAATCCTAACCTTCAATCTCTCTCTCTCTCTAAATCACTCAACCATTAATCTCCTCTCTTTCTATCTCTTTCTCTATCTATAAAATCATAAACTCCAATATCTCTCTCCTCCCTCGCTATAAACCACTAACCACCAACATCTCTTTCTCTCTCTAAAACCCTAAAAACTATTCTCTCTCTCTTTAAACCCCTACACTTGAATCTCTATATTTGTCCCTCTCTCCCTCTCTATCTATCTATATATCTATCTATCTATATATCCAAAACCTAATCGCAAAAATCTCTCTCTATTTATCTATCCAAAAGCCTAACCCCAAAAATATCTCTCTCTATCTAAACCCCAATATATCTATATTTCAGGACCCTAAACCTAATATATGAGTCTGTCTCTATATTTCTCTGACTCTTCCTCTCTAATCCCCAAACCTCCAATATCTCTCTCTTTATATAAACCCTAACCTCCAAGCTCTCTCTCTCTCTCTCTCTCTCTCTCTCTCTCTCTCTCTCTCTCTCTCTCACACACACACACACACACACACACCCCCATTCTCTCTCTCTATCACAACCTAAAACCCCTAACATCAATCCTCATCTCGCTCTCTATCTCTTTCTAAACCAGTAGCCCCTAAAATCTATTTGTCTCTCTCTACCTCTAAACCCCTAACTTGAAATATCTCTCTTACTTTTTCTCTCTAAACCTCTAACCTCCAATCTATGTGTGTGTGTCTAAATCACTAACCCCTATTAGCTCTCTTTATAAAACCCTAACCCTAAATATCTCTATCTAAACCCTTAACCTCCAATATCTTTCTCTAAACCCCAAACCCCAAATATTTCCATTATATTTTTCTATCTATCTAAGACCCTAACCCCTAATATCTCTCTCTCTAAAAACCTAACCTTAAATTTCTCTCAAAAAACCTAACCTCCATTATCTCTCTCTCTCTCTCTCTCAAAATCCATAACCTCAATCTCTCTCTCTCTCTCTCTTTATGTAAAACCCTATCTGCCAATAACTCTCTCTCTAAGCATCTAAACCTCAATATCTCTATCTCTATCTCTATAAACCTATAATCCCTTATCTTCCTCCCTCTCTCTCCCCCTAAACCCATAACCCCCAATCTCTATCTCTCTCTAGAACCTCCACTACTGTTAT
>LPNX010865136.1:34152-77667 GCA_001517045.1 Pseudotsuga menziesii
CTCTCTCTCTCTTTGAACCTGTTGAGGCCTGGAAAATCGCAGGCGGCAACAGTAAGGGATTCTCCCCAATCAATGTTCCCAACTAGCCCGTTGACTGTTTGGTATAGGGAATCCGTCCGTTTTGCGGTCCGGCTACCATAGGTCAAGTGACAAACAAGGTTTTACCGGTTGCGGCCCGGCCCACCGAGTTTTTGTGTTTTGACTTAAGATATGAAATGCAAGTGCCTAACTAAATGCAGGGTGATAAAAATGCCAGGAGCAGTCACAATGTGATGCGCAGGTTCTTACCTCTCGTCTTATGGCTCATAGGCATCCAAATCGCATACAACAAAAAGCAAACTGACTATCTAAACTATCCCTTGGGAGCAGAACTAGCATTTATTGGTGAGTAATACATTTTGCACATGCATAATGAAGAATCACAGATAGCTAATACCTCTTTCAAGACACATGAACACTCACAGATATTTAAATAACCAGATAGCCGATTATTTTATAAGCAACATTTCTTACTCACAGTGGAAGAAATCCTGAAGATACTGAAGAACATTTAACAAAAACATAGGTTCAGGAAATTCAACATTCTCACAGTAAATGAAACATGGCTGAAAACGAAATAGTTCCTCTTCAGCATTATTCCTTGAGTTACATTGATACATTCCACATTTCACTCTCTCCAGCAGGCAAACTTGCAGTTTTTCTTTGCAAAATGAAATAGTTCCTCTTACAAGTAAACATTAAAAAATTATCCAGGGAAAAATCCCTTTCTCATTCCTACTTTCAAATATTTAAACTACAATTTGCGACCCTTGGGCTGCCTCCTCTGTCCCCCTCTCAGCTTCCCAACGCTTCAAATTCTTCTACGAACTATTGAGTAACTGATAGATCTTCAGGTTCCACTTCTCCGTTGCCATTCACGTTGTCCTTTCTTTCGCTTGTCCTTCTAGCCTCAGTTCAATCCACACCGAAACGCTCAACTATACATTCGAGCCATCGTAGTTCCACCAACCCCTTAGATCCACCTACACAAAAACAGAGGTGTATCATTTATCGGATTTACGTTACAAAATAGAACAGCACGTTATACCATTGAAACGGTTGAACCATGAAGAAGACTGGGGATATCCCTAACATCGGAAAGGTGGGCCAACTAGCAGGCTGGAAGGCTATTAATCGGACGTCGGCAAGATGTCACATCAGCGGGTGAATGGCCTTTTCCATCCACAACGGCGGATGAGACCAGGATCTAAGACACAAGCTAACTGCGGGTGGGTGAGGACTAAACCGGACATCAGCAGATACTTGAATCGGAAGCTCTCTAGCTCTTCTCAGCCGCAATGGTGGAAAGGTAAAGGCTCCGGACAAGCGAGTGAAGACAAACGAATCGGGCGTCAGCACGATTTGAACTTTGGATGGAAAAACAACTTCAGAAGCCGCAACGGCGGACGAGAGAAAGGTTAAAAATTCCGAACAAGACAAGAAAGACTCCCGATCCAATGGAAAAAAGTTGGAAAAAACTAAGTGCTTCAGTGAGCTACGAACATTTTAACAAAGGACAGTGAACTGTCATACCTCCGTAAGGGAGACCACAACAGAGTTAACTGGTTTGATATGCAAAACAAAAATAAAAGTTACGGCTCACCATAAACTTCATCGCAATCAGAATCTGAACCTTGGTCAAGAATTAAGCTTTGTAGTCATTAAAAAATAAAACACAGATCAGTACTCAAAAGATTTAACAATCAAACCAAAATCATGAGGAGGGGTCCCGAATTTAAGAAATTTGGGGAGGAAAGTTGCAGCTGCAACAACTGGCGATTACCTGGTGAACCTAGATCTCTGGGTGATTATACTTTGAGTGACAGACTGTTTAACCAAAATGCATCAAATGAATTCTTCCAGCTATCCGGATTTCTCAAATGACCGAAGTGTGTACCTTAATCATTGATGCTAGTTCAATTTGGGGAAAGTGGAAACCGAGACCTTCAAGTCCAGATAACTCTGTTGAGGCCAGAGTATGAGTTTCATTATTACCATTGTCTTCAGGTAGATAACAGCGTGAACACCACAGGATTGTAGCAGATAGTAAATAGCAATATTCGTTTGTTCCTCGTTCCCATGCCATTTAACACTCTTGTGCTTTTGGACTTTTGTCCCTTTCAACTGAGTTCTTCTATATGCCTTTCTTACTGAATTTTAATTTAGGATCCTCTATCCCATAGTGTCCTTTTTTGTGAGTGGTGTACTTCAAGTTTTAGCCCACGGACCAAGAGGATCTTTTGGCAATTTACTACTTATGATTCAGCACCCGCTTTAATTTATGATGCCTTTACAGAAGTTTTGACTCCTTATTTGCCTTTAGGCCTTCGTTTCTTGGCATGGGATCATTTATATTTAATACATTGTTCACCTTGCCTCTTTCCATGGGTCCTTCGCTATTGTTTCCTTAGAACATTTTAAGTGTGACGTGGGTGGAGCCCCGACATAGTACTCCAGACTTCTTGAATCCGATTTATTTCACAGGGGTTAAGCAGGACTTCAAGGCAAACAGCATTTTATTCGAGAAAACTGTTAGGCTGGAAGAAATCATTAGCAACACACAGGTTGACACTCAACATATTTTCTATTCCCAAAAAGATCTTAATATCCCCCCAGACAAATGCTAGTTCGTTTCTTTTATTGAAAATCAACAACTCAAATTTAAACCAACTGAAAGCCTGACTTGAAAACAACCACATGAAAGCATGACTCAAAAACAACCAAATAGCATATTTATGTACAAGACAGAAAACTCAAAGAAACTCAAGAAAAGTAAGGCTTGAGAACCAGGCCATTAACTGGCAAGCTCTCCTCCCATCCCTGTAAATCTTGCAGCTTATAAGTAGCAGGGCCAAATTTTGCTGAGATTTGAAACGGGCCTACCCACAACTGTTGGAACTTAGTATGATTTCCCTTCTCATCATGGGGATGATCCCATTTGAGAACTAGGTCTCCCACTTCTAAGTCCTTTTTCCCAGCTTTATGTTTGTCAAACCACCTTTTTACTACCTCCTGTTGTTGCTTAAAACGTTCTCTGGCCTTGGCTCTAGCCTCCTCTGCTTTCAGGAGATTATATATTCTCATTTGTAAAACTTCACTCTCCGACCCACTAGACTCCTGCGCCAAAATAGAAGACAGAAGCATGATATTGGGTGGCAGGATGGCTTCCTTACCGTACACAAGGGCATAGGGTGACACTCCTATTGCAGACTTGGGGGTGACCCTGTCATCCCACAGGGCGTTGGGTAAGGCCGAGTGCCAACTTCTCTAGTTTTCTATCACAGTCTTCTTCAGGATTCTAATGAGGTTTTTATTAGAGGATTCAGCCAGACCATTCCCTTGCGGATAGTAGTTAGCAGAGTAATGTAATTTGATCCCTTTATCATGAGCGAATGTGGTCAATTTAATTGATGAAAAGTATTTAGCATTATCAAAAACTAATGAAATTGGAACTCCAAACCTGGTCATGATATGATCTTGTAGGAAGCTAATGACTTCGTCTTCGTTTATCTTACGCAGTGGGATAGCTTCGACCTAGCGAGTGAAATAATCAATCGCAGTAAGAATGTACTTGTGCAACAGGGAAGAGTTCGGTTTTATTTCTCCAATAATGTCCAGCCCCCATTGCTCAAATGGTTCCGAGATCATCACAGGCTTTAGGGGCACAGCTACCTTAGGCTGTCTTCCACCACACCTTTGGCAAATATCACATTTCCTGACATGTGCATGTGCATCCTTGAAGAGTGTGGGCCAATAGTAATCGACTCTAAGGATTTTGTGGGCTATGGTGTCGCCTAAATAGTGTCCCCCAGCCGGACCGTCATGTAATTCTGCCATTACTTTCTTTGTGTCTTCCTTTTCTAAACATCTGAGAAGAACCCCATCATAGTTCTTTTTGAATAATACTCCTTCAATGATTTGGTAGGGAGCTGATTTCAGACACAGACCTCTTCTCTGTTTGGAATTCCAATGATCTGGCAACAGCCCTGACTGCAAGTAATGCACAAGGTCTCTTTACCAAGACTCAGGAGCTGTAAACAGAGGACATACATCCATTACATGCAATTCAGCTTCATCTTCCCATGCCCGTTCTTCGTTGTTTTTGTTTTCAGTCATCAATCTGCATAACCCTTGACCTTTTACTATAGTGGCTGGCTTGAATTCAAGGTCATATTCTTGAAGGGTTGTTACCCAGTTGCCCCTTCTTTCTCCTAACTCTTTCTGAATGAGAAGGGATCTTACAGCTGGGTAAGGGACTATTACCTTGGTTCTATTTTTTAATATGTAAGGCCTGAATTGCTTCACTGTGTTAAATACTGCGTAAGCTTGCTTATCAATGGCTGGGTAATTTAATTCAGCCCCTTGTAGCCCAGTGCTCATAAAAGAGATTGGGAATTCATCACCCCCATCCTCCTTTTGCGTAAGCACAGCTGCCAATGAATCATCGGATGCAAATGTATACATAACAAAGTCTTTATCAAAGTCTAGAATTTTCAAGGAGGGTGCATGTGCAACAGCAATTTTAATTTTGCAGAAAGCATCTTTCTCAATATCAGTCCACTTAAATTGTGCATTTTGCTTGACCATCTGCTGCAGTGGCTTAACAGTCTGGGCAAAATCAGGCACAAACCTACGTACGAAATTTATTGTTCCCATAAATGATTGCATTCCATTTTTATTATGTGGCATAGGGATTTGTTCAATGGCCTTAATTCTTTCTGGGTCTATAGATATACCTCTCTTTGAAACTATGTGTCCCAGCAACTTGCCCTCTGTGACTGCGAATAAGCACTTCTTAGGATTGAGGGAGATTCCATATTTCTGGCAACGTTCGAAAATCTGCTTTAGGTGAAAAGCGTGCTCTCCTCTTTTCTTAGAGAATATTGTAATGTCGTCAAGGTACACCACAGTGCTTCGACCAATTAGTCAGCAGAAAGCTATGTCCATAGCTCTCTGAAACATTGCTCCAGCGTTAATTAGTCCAAAGGGCATCCTTCTGTAAGCAAAAGTTCCCCATTTAGTCCTGAATGTTGTCTTTAATCTATCTTACTTGGCTACTAGCACTTGATTGTAACCAGAGAAACCGTCTAATAATGAAAAAAACTCAGAACCAGATACCATCTGTAGAAATTGCTCCATGGGAGGCACCGGATAGTTGTCTTTGTCTGAGGCGCGGTTTAGGTTTCTAAAGTCCACGCATAGTCTGATTTCTCCTGAATTTTTTCTGACTGGTACCAAGTTTGATACCCACTCAGAGTGTCTGACTTTAAAGATGATTCTAGCATCTAGTACTTTCTTTACCTCACTCTGGATTAGCGGTTCCAGCTTTGGATGCATTTTCCTCAAGGGCTGCTGATATGTCTTGACTCCGGCCTTGATGGGGATGACATGTTTTATGATGCTAGTATCATATGTTTTTAGATCTCTGTACGTCCATGAGAATACGTCCTTGTATTGTTTAAACAAACTGACGAACCTGTCTCTTTCAGTTGGTGAGCAGCATTTGCCGATATTTACGAACTTAGGATTCACTTCATCTCCCAAATTTATCAGCTCAAACTGTAGAGTTGAGCTGTGAGTCTTTACATTGGCTGGTCTCCTAAACTTTTCATTTAGATCGAACATATTTTCTAGCGTCCTGACCCCTTTAGGAATGAAATTGTCATATTTCATCTCAGCTTGATGTTCCTCATCATCTATGATTGCCCCTTTAAACACCTCTTCATTCGTCAAGCATTCTATTATTTGTTGATCATTATCGAATACTCGTAGGTTTGTGATCATATCCGGTACAGGGGGCCTGAAAAGAAGTTCAACCGAACAACGATTATTAGTAGGTACGAGTCTAGCGGCCGATGTGGCCAATAGATCAGCAGCTGTGTTTTTTATTCTTGGAATTGAAATAATGTTAAATGCATTAAAACATTTAAGCAGTTCCCATACCTCATTCTGGTAAGCTTTCAGGTGAGGAGAAATATAGTGGATTTGATTCCGGATTTGTTTCACAATAATTTCAGAATCCCCAAAAACTTTCAAATTACTTACCTTCAATTCAATCGCTTTCTTGAGTCCCTGCACCAGTGCTTCATATTCAGCTGTATTGTTAGTACATTCAAACTCTAATCTACATGACAGGAAATGTTTATTCTTTTGTGGATCAATAAGGACACAGCCATCCCCTGACCCTTCTAATGTCTTTGAGCCATCAAAAAATAAAGTCCAAAAATCACTCACTACTGACGATAAATCTATTCCTACTGCTAAGTCTACTATTTTACAATCAACCTCATCAGCCTGAGAAAATCGAAGGAGATCAGGCTGGGTGTCAGATGTGTCGCTGGCCTCTTCCACTTGATAATTCCCTGGTTCCAATTCGAGAAAATAGTTGCCCAACACAGAATCGACTGATACATTCTTCTCATTCAGTTGAGTAACATTGTACTTCATGTGAGGCTCTCTTAAAATTTTAATCTGATTTGGGCTCCCCTTGTATGGAAACCACAGATGTGACCAATCTGAGGCAAAATATCCATTTAATTTAGCTGACCAATCTCTGCTCAGGACCAGACCGTAAGCATCTGGTATGTCAGCCACCACGATATTAATGACTTGGCATACTTTGTCATTGGATGCCAGACGGATTAGGATGTCTTCCATCTGACCAATTACCTTAACGTCTGTTCTATCCAATTGAACCACCCTCCATGTGGTTGGCTTAGGCTGCCCATTTATTTTCTTACATACTGATATGGGCATGACATTTATTGACGCCCCTGAGTCTACCAAACAGTTGTGCACGTTATGATTAAAAATTTCAAATGTTAGGAGAAAAGGTGGATGTTTACATTTATACTCACCTCCAACGCTGGTTTCTCCAATTTCTTCTTCACTATGAGGTTGATTATCAGTAGGCGGCTTCTCATCCGATTCCTCAAGTGCTCTCAGTAGTCTTTCTTTCTGTTGAGGCACTTTGCACATTTCAAATAGTGGGACGTTTGCTTTTATTTTCTTTAAATCTTCCACAATGTCATAATTCATCTACTGTTCAATGGAGTTAGGTTTGTCAGCATCCACCTTTTCTTCATTTGGCTTGGACGGCATTCTGTTCTGCTTAGGATATTGGCTGGTAATAGTGAACTCAGGAATTATATCAGCCACGAGTTTATTTTGGAATTTCCTTTGAACGTTTCTCTGCAGCCTCCTAATCTTTGGGAGTATCATATTGTCATCTTTAACCGTCCCCTGACTTCTTGTTGTTACGTTGGCATCCACAACTTCCTTTTATCCTTGATTCCTTTCCTCTTCAGCATCAAATAAAGAAACAGAACTCCACAAAGCCATGGTCTCCTCTTCCTGCTCTTTAGCAGAATTTGCAGTAGAATTCTCTTTTCTTTCTTCATCGCCTTCCTCTGTTAATCTTGAATCCAACATCTGATTCATGACTAGTGTCATTGAATTTATCCATTGCAGACAATTCTTTTCGGAGTGAGGCTGCTCGTGAAAGGTGTAGAAATTTTCCATCCCTATCTCTGTCAGATTCATAGACGCAGTATTGTGAGGAGGAGGTTGGGACTGACTGTTTTCCTCCCTTTTCTTATAATAAGGCCTGTAGAACTTCTGTGTTTCCTTCTCTTTCTCCAATTCTATGATCTTATTGGACAGCTTTTGCATCATTTTGGCCATACTTTCATAATCTGGTGCTTTCTCCTCTTTAGGCTTAGTGAACAATAAAGTTTTCCTTCTCTCTCCTGATTTTTCGGGGTAATCTTCAATACTCTCTCTTTCAACCTCCACCACTTCTGCTTCTTCATAGGTTTCTGTCAGAGTAGGCTTGGCCCTACCTTTCGCAAACATGGCCAGATCAGGACCCAAAGCTGAAGTATAGTACTCAATCAGTACTTTGTCTGAAGGCTTATTTGTTTCAGAAAAGTTCTTAAGATATGCTGCGAACCTTTGTGTGAAACTGTGCACTTTTTCCTTTTTCTCTTTCTTCAGTGCACATAGCCCTTTCATAAGGGCTGTGTGAGTCTTTTGAACTGCATACTTACTTCCGAAAATTCTCTCAAAAGTATCCCAATCTGGGATAGAATTAGCAGGAAACCCAAAGTACCAAGATGCAGCAGCTCCTTTGAGGGTATGCGGGAAAAGTCTACACACTACATCTTCATGTTCCCCAGCTCTCAATCCTTCTATTGCCAAGTAAAAACTTTGCAAATGATCATCCACTAATATCTTCTCATTTGGATCGAACTTAGGCAACAACTTTTCAAAGGCCTGAGGTAGGTCATGCAAAGGAGGAGTCAGGTTTAGAGGTGATCTGGCTTTCCATGCAGGTGGTGGATTTGGTGGATTGGGAGGAGGTTTGTTGGCGTTAACACCGGCCATGAGTTTAGGTGGAGAATGAGGAGGTGAACCAACAGGGGTGTGAACAGGAGAAATGTAAGGGGTTTCTGGGCCCTCTTGATTTAAAGGTAGCTCAAATTCTTGCAAGGCGGTTTCCACAAGTTATTCCCAGTCTCCAACCAGCACTGAGTCTTTTGTTATAGGACGGTCTTTCCTTTTATACTCTCTCCTGGGAAACTCAGGGATAATCGGCAATCCTCCAATCTTCTTTACGTACGCCCTGGTGTGTCTTCTTAGGTCATTAACAATCTCGTTACGAACAGGATATAGATGTTCTCTATTTACTTCTTCCGGAATTGGATTATGTGGTCCACTACTTTCAGAACTGTAACCAGTGAAATAATCTCAAGAAAACGGGTTTCCTCGGCCAGCCATGCACTGGCGGCCCTCCTTCTAGCGCAAAAACTATTGAGGCCTAGAAAATTGCAGGCGGCAATAGTAAGGGATTCTCCCCAATCAACGTTCCCAACTAGCCTGTTGACTGTTTGGTATAGGGAATCCGTCCGGTTTGCGGTCCAGCTACCGTAGGTCAAGTGACAAACAAGGCTTTACCAGTTGCGGCCCGGCCCACCGAGTTTTTGTGTTTTGACTTAAGATATTAAATGCAAGTGCCTAAATAAATGCAGGGTGATAAAAATGCCAGGAGCAGTCACAATGTGATGCACATGTTCTTACCTCTCGTCTTATGGCTCATAGGCATCCAAATCGCATACAACAAAAAGAAAACTGACTATCTAAACTATCCCTAGGGAGCAGAACTAGTATTTATTGGTTTGTAATACATTTTACACATGCATAATGAAGAATCACAGATAGATGATACTTCTTTCAAGACACATGAACACTCATAGATATTTAAATAACTAGATAGCCGATTATTTTATACGCAACATTTCTTACTCACAGTGGAAGAAATCCTAAAGATACTGAAGAACATTTAACAAAAACATAGGTTCAGGAAATTCAACATTCTCACAGTAAATGAAACATGGCTGAAAATGAAATAGTTCCTCTTGAGCATTATTCCTTGAGTTGCATTGATACATTCCACATTTCACTCTCTCCAGCAGGAAAACTTGCAGTTTTTCTTTGCAAAACGAAATAGTTCCTCTTACAAGTAAACATTACAAAATTCTCCAGGGAAAAAGCCCTTTCTCATTCCTACTTTCAAATATTTAAACTACAATTTGCGACCCTTGGGCTGCCTCCTCTGTCCCCCTCTCAGCTTCCCAACACTTCAAATTCTTCTACGAACTATTGAGTAACTGATAGATCTTCAGGTTCCATTTCTCCGTTGCCATTCATTTTGTCCTTTCTTTCGCTTGTCCTTCTAGCCTCGGTTCGATCCACGCCGAAACGCTCAGCTATACCTTCGCTCCATCGTAGTTCCACCAACCCCTTAGATCCACCTACACAAAAATAGAGGTGTATCATTTATCAGATTTACGTTACAAAATAGAACAGCACGTTATACCATTGAAACGGTTGAACCATGAAGAAGACTGGGGATATCCCTAACATCAGAAAGGTGGGCCAACTAGCAGGATGGAAGGCTATTAATCGGACGTCGACAAGATGTCACATCGGCGGGTGAACGGCCTTTTCCATTCGCATGGTGGACGAGACCAGGATCTAAGACACAAGCTAACAGGGGGTGGGTGAGGACTAAATTGGATGTCGGCAGATACTTGAATCGAAAGCTCTCTAGCTCTTCTCAGCCGCAACGGCGGAAAGGTAAAGGCTCCGGACAAGTGAGTGAAGACAAACGAATCGAGCGTCGGCACGATTTGAACTTCAGATGGAAAAACAACTTCAGAAGCCGCAACGACGGATGGGAGAAAGGTTAAAACTTCTGACCAAGACAAGAAAGACTCCTGATCCAATGGAAAAAACTAAGTGCTTCAGTGAGCTACGAACATTTTAACAAAGGACAGCGAACTATCATACCTCCGTAACGGCGACCACAGCAGAGTTAACTGGTTTGATATGCAAAACCAAAATAAAATTTACGGCTCACCATAAACTTCATCATAATCATAATATGAACCTTGGTCAAGAATTAAGCTTTGTAGTCATTAAAAAATAAAACACAGATCAGTACTCAAAAGATTTAACGATCAAACCAAAATCATGAGGAGGGGTCCCGAATTTAAGAAATTTGGGGAGGAAAGTTGCAGCTGCAACAGAACCCTTAATGTACAATCTCTCTCTCTCTCTCTCTCTCTCTCTCTCTATCATTTAAAAACCCTAACCCCCATTCTCTCCCTCTCCCTCTCTAAACCCCTAACTTGCAATCTCTCTCTTTCTCTCTCTCAACCCCTAAGCATCAATCTCTGTCTTTCTAACTCCCATGCTCTCAAAATACCTAACCCCCATTAACTCTCTTTGTAAATCCTTAACCTCCAATATCTCACTCTCTCTTTATAAACCACTAACCCCCAATTTTTTTCCTTAAAACCCTGAACCCCTATATCTCCTTATCTCTAAACTCCAAAACTCTAATATCTTTGTCTCTATAAAACCATAACCCCCAATCTATCTCTCTATCTCTCTCTTTCTCTCTATAAACCACTAACACCTATCTCCCCTCTGTCTAAACCCATAACCTCCGATGTCTCTCTCTCTCTCTCTCTCTCTCTCTCAACCCCTAACTCCTAATTTCTCTCTCTCTCTCTCTCTCTCTCTCTCTCTCTCTCTCTCTCTTTGTAAAAAAAATCATAACCCCCAATCCCTATCGATGTCTCTCTCAACACCTAACCTCCATTCTCTCTCCCCTCGCCCGCCTCTCTCTCTCTCTTTCTTTGTGTGTCTCTATGTGTCTATACTAAATCTAGGGGCACTTACCAAGGGAGGTAGTACCCCTTCAGTCGGAGTGGCTGAGGTGAAAACAAAAGAGCTTTCTCTTGTAGTAGACATTATCCTACCCACATGGAGACCTAACACAGGTGAATCAAAAGGCCAAACCTAGATGATCACAGGATCATTTAAGTCAGTCAAGGGTGTATTAAAATTTCTTGCAAACTCGTCATCCTACAAGTATTCTATCTCAACTATGTTAAAATCAAAACGGTTTGCCCTAAGTTCTGGTTCACCCAGAACTTCACTTACTGTAAGGTTTGCCGTTACACCAAAACCTGTAGATGTTGATGAACATTTGAAACCCAGCACAAGGCCCTATCACCAAGAGTGGTGGTTAAACCACTTGTTTTATATTCCCAGAGGTGCGTCGGTTATACCATGTGGAGGTACTCGATACACCAACACCTTGCCTCTGGTGTAGCTCGGGGGAATTGAACCTGAAACCTTTGCTCTGATACCATGTAAATTTCCTCATGTAAATCACCATGTAAGAAGGCAGACTTGACATCCATTTGATGGACTTCCCAATTATGTAAGACAGCAAGGGAAAGAACAAGGCAGATGGAGTTAATTTTTGCTACAGGGGCAAAGGTTTCATTGTAGTCAATCCCTTCAACTTGGGAAAAACCTTTGGAAACTAACCTTTCCTTAAGTCTTTCAATACTTCCATCTGATGCATACTTAGTTCTGTAGACCCATTTACATCTGACAAGTTTTCTTCTTTTTGGAAGAGGAACAAGATCCCAAGTATCGTTCACCATTAAGGAAGGATATTCTTCATCCATAGCCGCATCCCAATCTGGATTTCCTGAAGCTTCTACAAAAGTTTCTGGATCATAATTCTCAGAAACTTGAGCCAAAAGAGAAGAGGCTCACTCAAACTAAGAACGTGTTCGACGTTGATCTCTAGGATCACCGGCAAGATCACCAGCTGCTTCACATGTTGAACAAACCCATTGAGTAAGTATTGGTGCTGGTGCAATTGAAGGAACATGAGCAGGCGGAGGTGGATTTTCATCCTCACTGTCATCATCAAAAACTGGAGTTGGAAACCTATCAAGGAAGCTGGAACAAGAAGAAGAAGAAGGCACGATCACCAAATCAGGCTCGCAGGGCAAAGATGGCACACCTGCCAAGTTAGGCTCACAGACCAAGAGATTTTCATCAAATTTAACATCTCTTCTAATGATTATATCATGAGAATGTGGCTGAAGAAGTCTATAACCTTTTACATCTTCAGAATATCCAACGAATATGCACTTTTCACTTTTAGGCTGCAATGCTTTCCATTTTTCATCCAGAATGTGAGCCCATGCTTCACAACCAAACACACGAAAGTGACTTACATCTGGTTTAATTTTACTCCATGCTTCTTCCGCTGGTATCTTGCAAGGATGGTGTTTGTTTCAATTGTGTGCTCGAAAAACATCATCGGGACAGGTTTGACAAATGTGCCTCTTGGCACGCCTCAGTTCCCTTGGAGCTTGTGCATAGTGACTTGTGTGGCCCTCTTCCATCTGCTTCCTTTTTTTGTTTCAAATATTTCTTAACTTTCATTGATGACTACTCCATATGCACTTGGGTTTACTTCCTAAAACTTAAGAGTGAAGTATTTAACATTTTCTTGGCCTACAAGGCCCTTTTTCAAAAACAATCTGATCATCAAATTATTAAGTTAAGATCTGACAATGGAGGAGAATATGTTAACAACAAGTTCACTACTTTTTGCACTGAACAAGGAATCCAACAACAACACACTGTTCCATATACACCACAACAAAATGGTGTAGCTGAATGGAAGAACCGCACTTTAAAATAAATGGCTAATTGTATGATCCAATCTAAGGGACTAAGTCTTCAATATTGGGCTGAAGCCATAAATTGTGCAAATTACATAGTTAATCGCACTTACTCCTATCGGTTCAAATGAACCGTCTGTGTTCAATCTCTCCCTTTGAGGTGGAGGTGGAGGTTCTAATGTGATGAGAGGAGGAAGGTTTTGCAACCTTCATGACCTTCTAATAGGTTGGTCCTCCACGATTGTAAATTTGACAATTCAAACACTAAGGTCGACTAAACACAGACAAACCACAGAGCAATCACTACGAAAAAAATCCTAAAGTCTCAACAGTCAGCAATGGTAAAATATATGCTTTCCCGAAGAAAGCTGAAGAACAGTTACTTGGCGTCCTTGAAGAGGTTCTTAGGCACAAGCGGAGGAATCATCCATCACCCTCCTACACTTTCAACAAGGGTTACCTTCCAAGCCCGTCCAAGGTGAACCAAGAATAGCCTTCTGGTTTACCTATGTATGAACCCTAGATGTCAAGAAACTAGAGGCTACCTTAACTATACCAACAGTCTAGGGGAACAGTCGCAAGCCTGATTCGTATGCATGGGAAGGGTAGTTGAGCCTGGAACTCTGTCTACAACAGAATCCCCAGATGCGTAAAAATCCTGATTTACGTTTCTATAAGGAATCATAGGGTTATCTCCTCAGTCCAATGCCTCCATGCGGCCTCGTGCTTGACTCCCATTTGAGAGGAGCTTCCTAGATACTATCGATAAATAGAAGGGTTTACCTATCGATTGGTCCACTATGTCTAAATTTTAATACTTATGGGAAGTTTACACTTCCTATCCCACAAGTCTAGCCTAAGCTAGTAGGTGTATGGCCTTGAAAAATAAAAATTACTAATAGATTTTAATTATTGCGTTCATTTTAAGGGCTATTTTTAATTAGAAGGCAAGTGGAGTGAAATACTATGATGTTTTTGACTCGATAAGAAATATAAAAATAAAGGTGTATACTTCCAAAGCAAAATATCACTGAAAAAAACAAGCTTCTTTTCTTTTTGTAAATGTAAATTGACGAAAATGCAACGATAAAGAGAACACTAAGACTATATTTTTGTAGTTTTTTGAGATTATATTTTAAAAACTGAAAATAAAACTACTGTATGCAAATCAAGTGCAAGAGCTTCTAAATGTTTTCTTTTCACTTTTTAAAATGCTCAAAGACTACTATGCACCTAAATGCACAAAACTTGAGTATGCTTGAATTAAACTAACTGTATAAAGTAAGCAAAGTGAAGTAAAAAGATTAATAAGACCAAAGATCAACCACCTAAGGAAGACTTGGAACCCTAGATTGGGCAGACACAATGAAAAGAAATCACTAAGATCAAACAAAGGCAAGTGACAAACAAAAAACTATCTGAAAATAGAATGGGATATACAACATCTAGAACCCTGATCATTGATTCAGACAACTAACACTTGAACCTATAACCCAAACAGGAAAATCTACTTCAAGATGCTAACATAAAACAATCCAAACAATAAGAACTCAAGGGCTTCACAAGAAAGCACAAGGTGTGGCTAACAAGGTCATCAAACTCACAGTGCAATGCTTATAAGGAAGACCAACCAGCAAACAAACTTTATGGAGGGACAAGGACAAGCAAACCCTAGCCCAAAAATTTCAATGCTCAATCTTGTACATGACTATGTAGAAGGGAAACCCGCATACTGTACGCGACTGTCCTAGAGAGAAACCCGCGTACGCACGCCTCTGTACGCAACTGTATGCAAGAGCAACCCGCGTACAGGTCTAAAATTTTCTAATAAAAAGAAAAAAATTCAAGGTCTTCAAACATCACTCTAAGCATGAACCAAGACAGGACACCACACACAGAATCAAGGAAAAGACTGGGCAACAGTCAACAAAAATAACCCACAGCAGTCTGGGTTCCCCAGCAGAGTCGGCAGTTCTGTTGTTCAGGAATAAACACCCTTATAACCTAGGGTCCAGGGTTACCAACGTACTTCTAAAACTTACAGACAATCAGCTTTAAAGTATAGAAAAGGAATAGGAATAAATGTTGAGCTCGCACGATTAATGACGGTTGATCCAAGCTTTCTCTTCTCCTGCTCTACTTCTCTCCAAAGCTTTCAAGGATGCACCTCCTTCACCTGCAAAGAGCAAATTGTCCAAGTACAATCTTATACATGTATATATGACAAGTTAGATTAACAATATATAGAGTGCTTGATAAAAAATATTCATCAAACATGATACATGAAAGAGACTCAACACAAAGTTGGAAGAAGAATTCTCTTTATTAACAATAATGAATGAGATAAGTGTACAACCCAACGCCCGAGACAAGGACTCCTCTGCAACCAAAGGATTCTAAGTTCTGCTACTCCAAATACTTTTGAAGATATACCACCAGCATAACTTTGCTCTCCAAGTATGATTGATTAATTCCCTCCCCAAGGCCTCTATTTATACTTTGGGAAATAGAGGGGTTTCAAAGGTTGAGCAGGTTGAGATAGTTGAGATAGTTAATGATTAGGGCTCAACAAATCTCCATTAATCATGTTTTATTAATTTTATGTCAAATGGATGTGTACGTGACTATTGATACTGGAAACCCGCGTATGACACACGAGTTGCTATAAGGGAAACCCATGTACAGATCTGTACGCGGGTTGCAATGAGAATAGTTGCGTACAGTACACAGGTTGTCAAAGAATATAGTCATGTATGTATGCGAGTTGCTGTGGAGATAGTCACGTACGGAAATCAACATATAGAAAGGTAAAATGGAAAGCTGGTTGGATAGTGAATGCATCTCATGTCATGCCTATCTATAGTGTTTAGGAAACCTTCAATCCATAAGTGTCATTTTTTGTACCAAAATATGAAGTGTCGGCACTCGAATGGAGAAGTGCCATTTGGGTTGATAACAGGACTTCCTATGAAAAGAGAAATTAACTTCATGATTGATTTGATACCCAGAGCGATACCAGCATTGAAAGCTCCATACTTAATGAACATAATAGAACTTACAGAGCTCAAATATCAACTACAGGAATTTATTTATAAGAATTATATTTGACCTAGTGTTTCTCCTTAGGGATCACCAGTATTATTTGTGAAAAAGAAAGATAGAACCTTAAGGTTGTGCATAGACTATCGACAACTAAATAAAATGACAATTAAGAACTGCTACCCGCTACCCTAGATAGACGATCTATTCGATCAATTCCACAGAGAAACCTTTTTTTCGAAGATAAACTTAAGGTTTGGTTATCATCAAGTATGAATAAAGGACGAGGACAACCTTAAAACTGCATTTAGGACCTTCTATGGTCACTACAATTTTGTCATAATTCCTTTTGGGTTGAGAAACACACTTGTTGCATTCATGTGTTTAATGAACAACATTTTAAGTAACTATTTGGATAATTTAATGGTTGTCTTCATATAAGAAATACTAATATACTCTAAGAATGGAAAAGAACATAAAGAACACTTGAATATAATTCTGCATGTATTAAGAGAACAACAACTATATGTGAATTTAGTAAGTGTAATTTATTTAAGGATATGATTCAATACCTCAGACACGTATTTTCCAAAGATGGAATCTCTATTGACCCCGAAAAAATAAAGGCCATCATCGAATGGTTGATTCCTAAAATGTAACTGACATAAGATCATTTATGGGGATTACTGGATGCTACCGGAAGTTCATCAAAGGATTTTATAAGATTTCCTACACCATAACTACGTTGCAGAAGAAAGGTAAAAATTTTGAATGGAATAAAAAAGTGTATGGAAATCTTTAATAAACTAAAACACCTACTAACTAACGCCCTGATCCTAAATATTGTTGATCCTTTCAAGGAATTCATCGTATGTACTGACTCTTGTAAAGAAGGATTAGGTGAGGTTCTAATACAAGAAAATTATGTCGTGGCATATGAATCTAGAAAATTAAAGGAACATGAAAAGAAATATGCTACGCATGATTTGGAACTTACAAACATAATTCACGCCTTAAAAATGTAGCAACGTTACCTAATTGGAAGTAAATTTATGCTTATGTCAGATAACATAAGTCTAAAATATTTATTTGATCAGCAAAATTTAAATACTAGACAGGAAAGATGGTTGTCCTTCTTAAGTGAATATGATTTCGAAATCAAACACATAAAAGGAAAGGAAAACAAAGTTGTAGACACTTTGAGTCATCATGTAAATTTACTGTTTGCAAGAAGGAACTATGAATTTGATTTGGAAAATCATATCCTAAGTGCAAAAAACTCTGACACAGAATATTAAAATTTAAAAGAAAATACTGCTAAAAATGAACAAAATCAAGTAAAAATAGATTTCATCCTAAATAAACAATGACTATTGCCACATAAAAACATGATGTACCTACCAAATATAGCAGAAATCAAGCTTATAGTTATGAATGAGCTACATAGACGACCATATTCAGGGAATCCTGGATACTAGAAGATGATCACCATGATCATAAAAGATTTCTTTTGGCCAAACATGAAGAAATAAGTGGAAGAGTACTTATCTCATTGCTTGGAACGTAATAAATTTAAGGTGAAACATCAACATCCAACAAGATTGTTGCATCCACTACCCATTCCGGAATGGAAGTGGGAAACAATTTGTATGGACTTTGTAACAGGCCTATCGAAGAATTTTCGACAGCATGATTCAATCATGGTCATAGTTGATCAATTAAGTAAAGCTGCTCATTTTATCCCTGTTAAATCTAACTTTAAATTTTTTAACATTGTAGATATTTTCATGAAATAGATATTCAGGTTACATGGTGTACCAAAAGTAATAGTCTCAGATAGAGACACAAATTTATAGTTTCTGGAAAGCTTTGTTTAAAGGTTTAGGAAAACAATTGAATTTTACTAATGCATATCATCTGCAAATGGATGGGAAGACTGAAAGAGTAAACCAAGTCCTATAATACATGATAAGGATGTATTTCATGGACAAACCAGGTAAGTGGGAATACTACCTACACTTGGTAGAATTTGCTTACAGTAATAATTTTCATATTTCTACAGGTATGAGTCCTTTTGAAATATTATATGGATGCAAATGTAATACTCCAATTTCATGGAGCATTCAATTTGATAGCTTAATGTTAGGGCATGATTTATTAAAAGATATGGATGTAACCATTAAACAAGTACACCAAAACTTGAAGGATTCCCAAGACAGGAAGAAAAGTTATGTTGATTTAAAAGGAACTCCTAGAGAGTTCCAGGTGGTTGAACATGTGTATATAAAGGTAAACCCAAGAAAATTTCCTTCTTATTGGGAAAGTATTCAAATTTGGTACCTGAGTATTGTGGGCCATTTGAAATTTTGGCTAAAGTAGGGTCAGTTGCGTACCAGTTAGCCCTAACACCCAATATTAAAGTACATAATATGTTTCATGGTTCTATTTTAAAAATATATGTTCATGATGTTTCTCATATGATTGATTGGAATGTGATCCATGTGGAACCTGAAGGAGAGTTCCAGGTGGTACTGGAGCACATTCTCGATAGGAGAGAACTTTTACTCCAAAACCATACCATCATACAAGTCAAGGTGCAATGGAAGCACCTTAGTCTGGAAGAAGCTTCTTGGGAACTGGAAAGTAATATGCGGTAAGCATATCGAGTCTTATTCAAAGATGATGAAATGGAGGAATAAAATAGAAACCAAATAACACCGAGGATAGTGTTATCCTCTAAGGGGAGGTGTATGTAATGCACCGAAAATTAATAATTTATTATTAATTTTGTTGAAAATTACTTTAATTGTTACTTTTACTATTTTTATTATTTTTTACAGAAAAGTCAAATGTAAAACATTTTGTAATTAATAATTTTTATTTAATAAAATATGTTGAAGGGGGACAAAAGTGGAAATAGTTGTTAAAGAGTGTTTTCTAAAACACAAAAGGAAAAGACAAGTGGATGAAGCCACTCAGTGAGAACTCAATATGCAGGAGGCATCATCTCCAAAAATCAAGCCACAACTCATAGTTTAGTGCTAAATATAACGAAGATCATAAATGACCAAGTATTACAAAAAATACTATATATTAGTATGCCCATGAGCAACAAGAGGATAGCATTGGACGATAAATTGAATCTGAGAATGCAAGAGATGGTGCATTGAAGGATTTTTATCTTTTGGTTTAGAGAACATGGTCGGGGGTTCTGAAGCAAGTAACTTGGATTTTCTGGGAGTTGGTTGGGAGGAACAACTTTTCCACTTTTGTTTTCCCAGAAGTGGTGCTAGGTTCTTATTTTATGTTTTAAATTTATAGTACAATGTTTCTGAATACAAAATGTAAAACCTAGTATATGTAGTTTAGTCTAGATTCAATTATAATTACCTATTTAGTCATATTGATTATAAATGTTAAATGGTAATTAAAGAAGTGTTTGACCAAGAATCCATACTTGAGGTAGGAATTATTTACTGGTTTATATGCTACAAGATGAGTCTCATACTTAATAGATATGTTAATAAATTCTTATTTATGTGACATATTTGGTGTTAATAGATTTCTATACTCTTTTCTATTCTATTGCAAACTTTTAACTATCAAGATTATAAATATACAGTCAAAGTACATAACTTATTTCTTACATATATGGATTTATGTTAGTCCTAAGAGTTTACTTATGAATAGAGTAGATCTGTTACAAATAATCCATATGAAGAAACCATACATTACGATTATAATGAAGTATTTATCCAATCTGTATGGATCCAAATTAGTTATTCATATGAAATAACAAACGCAATAAAAATATATGTCAATCTCATACAAAACGGTTTTAGTATAATATATATAGATCCTAGAAACCAGATATATTCGGATCGAGGATCCAAAGTAAATAAACATCTACAAATTAAACACATATAAATTATGAACTAATCCCTTATGAATCCATAATCTAAGAATAACCTTCAACTACAATCGTAGAGTATTTTTCTTTACACAATAGAGGACAAACAATCGTCACCTACAGGAAAGGATCGCTAAGATCTAATAATATATTGAAATACTTCATGGATCTAGCAATTAATAAACTTAAAGTATTGCAGTAAATCGATAAACTAAATAACAATAAGTTACAACTGTCGTGTTTCCTTTACAGTATACAAACTAACAAACAATTGTAGATCCACGAAGTGAATAGAGTATAGATACAATCAAATCAAATCTAAAATAAAATCAAAAGAAGGCATGCTAGTTGTTACAGCTACGTTTACCACATCAAAACCTAGTCACGAAACAAATATTTGTTTCCCCCAAGGACCGGCATTAAAGCCATCATTGATGGAAACCGAACCTTAAAAAAATATTCTATCTACTGCACAAGTAATTGTATACCCTACAGGTCGCATTAACTTTTAAACAAGCGTAAGTAAAGTAAAGAAATGGTTGTAATTCCATATAATGGCTACCATTATATACGCAGAAGCTAAACGCTTAGTATAGTATGCAATCATCTCCACTATATTAACCAAATGAAGGAATCGTTATATTTTTAAACCAATCATTATGTTCATGGACTTAATACCATTGAAGATGGATGTCATTGATTCTCTTTAACTAAACAGTACCAGTTTAAACTACAAGTGAAATGCATAACAGAAATCGCACAACTTGGGTTACCCCTTATATTAACCAACATAGTTTACACTGAAGTGGCTTTAATACCATCCATGATGGTTGCCATATTTACTAATTAAACTACTGACAACATTATAAGCGTATGGGGTAAGTCCATCAGTGATGGAACCCGAATCACATCAAAGGAACAAATACATTGCATCTAGAATTAGTGTTGAGGCAATGGAAGCAAAGCCCATGTAGGGTAAACCATAAGGGTTTATTTATTTTTACAAATGCATGTAATTAAAAATGAATAAATCATCTTAAACACAAATTGGGGTTACCACAGTCAACCCCACTCACATACCAACATTACCTGCAACCAACGATTTCTAGCTTTGTTAGTATGCATCAATCGAAACTGTAAACACTAATAATAATTTTTTACTAAGGGTTTGAATAAGGATTACCTGGGCATTTAAAAACATAGGCCTCGGAAGAGGTGACCCTGTCACCTCCCTCTCCAACGCCTTCAACCTACACATTTCATGTTACAGTCATAAACAAAATTGTTATAAACAAAGCGAATTGAGGAAATTTTTTAGTTTGAACCCTTACCTTGGATTTTTGCAGAGAGTTCTAGGGGTCGGCTCCTCCAGAGTACCCTTATCCCTCCTTTGTTTGCAAACACACACAAAAAAATCTATCAGTACCATAAATATTGATCTGTTATAAAAAAAATGCAGAAGATAAGTTTCGGGATAACTCTACCTGTTAACAGACAGACTGAATGGCGAGGTAGTGGCATTCCTTGTTGTAAAAAAAACATTAAAGTGCATACCATAGTGAAATTCTTGGAAGACTAAAACACCTCTAAAATTTAAAAATGCCACACCAATTAACGCATTGCAAAACAAAAAAACATTATGCCTTAACCATTTCGACTGGGCATAGCTTCAACTCTCGTAGACTTCACAAAACCATCTACCGGTAAATTTTTCACCATGGATAGAGAAGAGCTCGGCTCTCTCTTTCCTCGTAGGACAAACAAACTAAATGAAGGGTTCATACAAGTTCCCCAACACATTAAACCATTGCCTAAGCCCTAGCTACGATTTTGGACATATGGAAGGTGGAGATGTCATATAGAAACTACGTGGAGGGCTTGGTTGCATTGTCAACTCGCAACCAGGACACACCCTTTATTACCAAAATCAACCAAGAACAGGAGTAATTAACTCACGACTAGAACCATCATAGGCCTTAATAATTACATACAATTTCATCAGGTTCAAACCATGCAATATAACTTCAACATAAAACCTTATAATATATCGTATGAACAATGGCATAAATTAGATATAGTGCCAAACATTTTATTCATGCCATGAACCATGACATCATAATCCATGGGGTATGTCATGCCATAAACTAAAACTATATATTTATTTCCAAGAAAAACATTGTTTTTTAACCTTGAAACTTTGTATTATTTATAACAAAGGTCTACCATATGGTTGGTACCATATTCCTTTACAAACCCCAAGCTTTTGTGCTTAAGGGGAGGATAACCACATGCCATAGCTTAGGATATGGTAAGGCCTAACTCCTTTGAATTGCATTTAACCAACTTATTACATAACTATTGGGGCCAATACTATGGATAGTCTCCAATCCCTAGGGCAAGTAATGCCCTCGTAAAAGTAATCAAAATAAAAGCAAGTAAATGAATAACATTGCCTGTATGGGCATGGTTGAATTCTTCGAAAGGAGCTAGCCATCACCTCAACCAACAGAACCTTTCATAACAAACATGAAAATTATATTCATAACTTGCACATGAGTAATTTACTAGTAAATGACGCTAAAAACTATGCATGTAACTTTTTTTTATTTTATAGTTTTGAGGTGTGTTACATAATGACTATAGATCATTATTACATTGGTTTCATAAATAACATGTCAACACTAATTTCATGCATTAATTTCATACTCATAATTATTATATTGGATTTGTGCATTAATTTCAGTGATCTAACCCTAATGTCACTTCCTCACATCCACATAGAAAGTGATTTAGCACTAAAATGAAATATTAACTCTCCTCATCATTACATTAGTTTCATGCATAAATTTCAGTCACTAATCCTTATTGTTATTAGATTGGTATCATTGTTTGATTTCAGTGAGTAAGCCTCATCACTATTATATTGGTTTCGTGTATTAATTTGAATTACTATAAATCATTATTATATTGGTTTCGTGCATTAATTTTAGTAACTATAAATCATTATTAAATTGGTTTTGTCCATTAATTTCAATCATATAACCTTAATTTTGCTTCCTTGCATCCACATAGAAAGTGATTTAGCACTAAAACTAAATATTATCTTCAAATTACAACGGTTGAACAATGACATAAATTTAAGCATCAATCTAGTGTCACTAATCATTCATTAGGAATTCATTATGATATATCCATGATAACGGGATTGACATTAGAAAAAAAATATATTGATATTAAAAAGATAGAGCGACAAGCTATCGCTTTTACTGCAATATCTTGAGTTACATATTTGGATGGTTTTTAATTTAAATCTCCATTTTCATATGATCGATATGATAACATGGAAAAAGTGTTGGAGACATTTACCATCATACACACTCTTTCGGTCAAATTGGCCTAGTTAAACCACTCTCCTAAGTTTAATTGACATCAGTGGAGCATTAATTTCCATCATCCAGTCACACCCACGCCTACCTACAATCAAGGAGGCTAACTTAGCCTTCTCCTACAGTCAAGGAGGCTAACTGGAGCACTCCGGGGGTGATCTGAGTGATATTAATGCACCTAGTTGCTAACTGGTGGTTACAATCAGTTCAAACAGTTAGTTACAGTAAGTTAAGGCGTCTCCAATCATTAAATATATTATTTTATGATTATTTAATGATTATTTATTATTATTTAATGATCTGGAGTCAACAGGGCGCCTCCACCAACTTCTGATGGTCAGTTCAGCTTCAGTTAACCTCATCAAGGTTCATTGGAGTCATGGAGCACTAGCACTTGATGATTGGATTGCTATGACATGTGTTTGATCTCCTTCAATTGAGATTTAGTCATTTATTGCACTCTCACTTCAGTTAGGGTTTGGTGAGTCAATTAGGGTTTTGGTCAAGTGGTTAACTGAGTGAGATTGAATGGTTGAGAGTCAGTTAAGCTAGACTCACTCACTGAATTTGAATTGTCTCCTTAGGTATTTGAATTCTTCATGGAGTTAAGCCATTTCTTAGCATTGGTATTGTAACCCTTTATTGTTTATTAAATATACAGAGAGGAAACCATTTCTGGTCCCGATTATTTCCAATTCATGAGTATTTGTTAATTACTTTTTTGATGATTTTGATTCCTAGTTCCTAGATCATGTGCAAGAATTAATATGGTATCAGAGCATACCGCGGGATGAAGATCAATCTCTCAAAAACAAGATTTTTGACAGATTTCTCCATGAAATTTGAGCAATAGCTCAAAAATATGGCACTGCACCAGAAGCCAAGGCTTACCACTCAATATCCCAAGTAAAGAACTTGTTGATTAGGCTTGCTTGATTGACTATGCTGGGTGTGATGAAAGCCTAGAATGTGCATGTTTTCCGACCTTACGGTGCCTCTTTTGTTTTGATTTGCATGTTTTATCAGGTACAACTTCGAATGGACTCATCAATCCCTCTTCTCACCCCATTCACAAGCTATTCGGAATGGAAGTTGAAGATGATTGCATCTCTGAAGAGACGAGGTCTCTATGAGGTGTCTATTGGAATTGGAAGAGAGACTTATGAGAATGAGAATTACTGGCTAAATGATGGTGACAGAGCTTTTGGAACAATATGTCTGGCCCTTGATGATATCTTGTACTACCTTAATCTTGGTTCTGCTAAATACCCAAAGGAAGTCTGGACAATATTGGACAGAACCTTTGGCAAGCACAATGAGGATCATAATAGTACTTTGGAGATAACAGCTAGCACCACAAGAGTTCTTCACTCAAAATTCTCAACCTCTACTCTCTCTGATGAAGTTGTTCAAGATGAAGATGAAGCAGAATCTTCTACACATTCAATTCGAATTGAAGAAAGTCTCCATGAAGTGACTTCTTCTCCTGATGCTCCGGAAGTTCATGAGATCTCTGATATCTCATCTTCTCATATTGCTGAAACAGAAGAATACATTTGAATCTCTGATATTGAAGAAAAACATTGCTGCACTTCCATGCAAACATTCACCGGTGATTTTCCTTTGAATTCTATGCAAAACTTACCAGTAATTGCTTCCGAAAGTGAAGAGAAATTTGAATTTTCTCCCTCTAATGTTGCTGCTGGTGTGAAAATATGTAAAAAATTGGATATTTTGGAAGAAATATCATATTATAAGAGTGAAACATTCACTCCCCGTGATCTAGATATTCCAGCAAAATCCTACAGGATTGCATGCACCAAAATTCAGAATTTTGAAGAAGAAGAAAACTGTGCATCCATCGTCTCGGTTGACCATAATTTTGGATCTGATATGAACCTTATTGGATATTATATGATTTTATTTGGATCTTATATGATATTTATTGGTTCAAAATTTCAGGTTCATAAACCTTCAGTACTGCTTGTAGCTGTTCTCATCAACGGTGTGAAGAAACAAATACCACAAGTCTCCTACAAAACTGCTGCTGGGGATTTGATTTCATTTCACAGTTTTGGATCTGTTGTGAACTTATTTAGATATGATTTACATTCTGATCTGATATTATTTTGTTCATATTTTAAAATTCAATAGCTTTCAGCCATGCTTGTAGCTGCTCTCACCAATTCCGGTGTGAAAAATCAAGTACCGCAGTTCTTCTTCAATTTTGCTGATGGGGATTTGGTGTTAGTTTCCTCTTATGAGGTTGCTGATATTTTATTTTGTGAATAATTAGATATTTCAGAATCTATATCAAATTATGGATCTCAATCATTCTCTCTCCAGAGTCCCAGGGATTCTCTACCTTTGGTCACAAGCTCATCTCCTCACAGAACTAGTAAAGAGGAAGACATTCTGCATCCGCTTGGACACTTGCTCCTAAACATTGGGGCTGATTTTACCAATAATGGTTTGATGTTCAGGGCTGAAAAATATCAGTTTCTTGATTTTTCCAAACATGGTTTGAATCCTCAAGAACCTTTGCTCTCTCTTCAGATGATTTCAGTTGCTCTACATGGGTCCAGTTTTCACCGTGCAGCTGCTTATATTTCTGATTCAGTTGAGTGCATTGTTCTTCTTCCAAAGTGGAAGATTCCTCCAAACATATTAATTTAGTTTGGATTCAGAGGTTCACATGCACATTCTCAGGATGCTGCTGCATAGAAGAACCAATTCTTGATTTATTGCTTAGTTTGAGGGGGGATATTTTTCCCATGAGGTTTTTCCCGTTTCCTTGGTTATATTAAGCAGTTACTTTATTGTGCAGGGTGACCTATGGCCTTAGTTTCCAGGGCCTTATCATTTTATGCATCTATGTTTTCCAACTCTTCCTGAGTATAGCTTAAGGGGGGGTGTTGGAGACATTTACCATCATACACACTCTTTCGGTCAAATTGGCCTAGTTAAACCACTATCCTAAGTTTAATTGACATCAGTGGAGCATTAATTGCCATCATCCAGTCACACCCATGCCTACCTACATTCAAGGAGGCTAACTTAGCCTTCTCCTACAGTCAAGGAGGCTAATTGGAGCACTCCGGGGGTGATCTGAGTGATATTAATGCACTTAATTTCTAACTAGTGGTTACAATCAGTTCAACCAGTCAGTTACAGTCAGTTAAGGAGCCTCCAGTCATTAAATATATTATTTTATGATTATTTAATGATTATTTATTATTATTTAATGATCTGGAGTCAACAGGGTGCCTCCACCAACTTCTGATGGTCATTTCAGCTTCAGTTAACCTCATCAGGGTTCATTGGAGTCATGGAGCACTAGCACTTGATGATTGGATTGCTATGACATGTGTTTGATCTCCTTCAGTTGAGATTCAGTCATTTATTGCACTCCGACTTTAGTTAGGGTTTGGTGAGTCAATTAGGGTTTTGTTCAAGTGGTTAACTGAGTGAGATTGAATGGTTGAGATTCAGTTAAGCTAGACTCACTCACTGAATTTGAATTGTCTCCTTAGGTATTGGAATTCTTCATGGAGTTAAGCCATTGCTCAGCATTGGTATTGTAACCCTTTATTGTTTATTAAATATACAGAGAGGAAACCATTTCTGGTCCCAATTATTTCCAATTCATGAGTATTTGTTAATTACTTTTTTGATGATTTTGATTCCTAGTTCATAGATCATGTGCAAGAATTAATAAAAAGTGTGTGGGTGTGTATAAGAGAAAAGATTAAGAAGATAGACTGAGATAAATTACTATTTAATTTATAGGTTATTCAGTATATTTGAACATCATATCACATTATTATTATCATTTACCTAAATATTGTTACCTTGCACTTATTCAACTTTTTAGTCATTCAAAGTTCCCAATTTTCTATTTTTTTGGATCAAAATAACAATTAAATATGATACCTTGTAAACTTCAAAGGATCACATTCATCTAAAAAACACACATATACATAATCATGATCATCTAAATTTCTGATACATCCGATATCATCTGGAAACATCATACATCCATAGAAACTGTGGATATACCATGCGCTGAGAGGGATCAAATGCCTAGAGGTGCAAATCTCTCCTCAAGTTTTTCACTCTAAAAAAGGTTTGCACCTAGAGGGATTTGATCCCTATTGGTGCATGGTATATTTGGAGTTTATATGGATCTCTGTTCGATCAAGTTCATATAAATAACAAAAATATACATAATCATTATCATGTGTTTTGATGCATCTGTTCCAGAGGATTCGCTCAACCTGGAGCTGCCAAATGCTTTATGCACATGTTCAAACTTTTTTAGAGTGCAAATATAGAGGATATGTTTCCACCTTTTTGGATTTGATATATCTCATTGCATGATAGATGTAATTAACCAAAATCAATGTATTTTATCATGTTCTAATGACTCTCGAAAATGGCTTCAATTTCCCTCTATGTTTAACCCCAAATTGGCAATTTTAGCTTAAACTTACCAACCTAGATTAGAGGAAGTATCTACAACAATCACTTACATGTATGAAAAAATAAAGAGGCTTAGAAGTATGTAGGCATAGGAAAGGAATCCGTACAATTTGAAATGGGCATGTTTATTGGAATCCTCACACCCAAATTGGGACTTATGTTTACCAGAGGCTTTTGTGGTGTGCATTGCGTGTATGTAGAATCATGGTAGGATAATTTTACCATCATTATTGAGGTATTACTCGAATCCAAATATTTAGGTACAATTAGTAATAGTTTGGAGGCCATACAAGCAAAACTAGCAATCGAGACTACACAACTAAATCGAGTTTAAAATTTCCCAAATAGTATATGAGAGTCACAAATTATCAAAATAGGGCATTGAAGGGTTCTATTATGACCTCAGTTAACATCAAAAATTTATAGGACAACAATTCATTGAGTAGAAGATGAAATAATGAAGCAACAGTGGAAACTAGTTAAATTTAATGCAAAACTAGAGTAGGTAATGGAATATCACCGTAAATTCAGACTTAAGGATTAAAAAGGTTCTAAAATAAAAGCAGGAACACAATATGTTACAGATAAAATATTCCTATTGCATGGGGTGGACCACAATAGACAGTATGACAGCGGAAATCAAATCCATTCTCAAGCATGCTAGATAAATTAAGGAAACTAACCACTAAGGGATAAGAATCGTACCTCAATCGAATGTTCGAGGAAAACCACCATTAATATCTTGATCAAAATATTGTCCCTAAAATTTTTCCTCAACAAGAAATAGATATAAAAACATAATATATTAAGTTTTAGCATTCAATCTAACATATTCCATTTAAACATGTATAAATCAATTACATTCATGGATACAAATATACATAATTGCACATGAAATTGGACAAGAAATGGGTATTTCTATAAAAATAAAACAAAGATACAATGTGGAAATATTTGTTAGCACCTCATCGGAACCAAAAAACAGAGTCCCTCCACCTGGGCCTCCACCACTTCAATCCTTCATAATAAGGCAAGCTCACAAAGATAATGCCAAGCTTGGGAGATGAGCACAAATGGATTTATCAACAAGGAAAAAGGGATGCATAATCAAGCACATAACAACGAGGACAAAAAATTCTATAGTCTCTTTACTCACCAAGTTTCTCCTCTTCTAATGCTTCACAAAGGCTCCATATATATACCTCCAATGGGAAATGGAGGGTCGAATTGGAGCATTTCCTGGCATATGGAAGGACAAGGATCAAGGAAGTCATTACTTAATGGGAAAAAATCCAATATTTTTTGTTTTTTACCATAAAACCCGATGTATGTGGGTGACAATGGTGTAAATTGACTATATGCAAGTTTTATAACTAGTGACCCACATATGTCTTAAAAAAAAAATAAGGGTTACACTAGAGCATTAGGGTTGTAATGAGTAAATAGGGTATAGTGAGTCTACATAGGGAAAAGGGAATGCCATCAATAAATGATGCATGAGGTGTGGAAAATCACGCTAAAACAAATGACCCCTAAGGTGTGAGGTCAGAGGGGTACACAATGGTCAAAATACATTATAATATTCCAAGGAGTGGAGTAGTGAAGATTCAGGTGGAAGAACTAGAAACTCGTTAGCATAATACAATGATAAATCTCTACATATGGCTGCAGATCTAGAGTAAATATAGTACTCTCGGATACATATCAATACAATGGCCATGAATAGGCATGATAGACATATATTATAAGTGGTAACAACCATGTATAATACACAATGGAGTATGGTCTTCACACTGAATGAAGACATCTTGTACATAGCAAGGTACACTGCTCTTGTATGAGAACTAAAATCCCATAAGTACTTTTGCGGTCAAGGTAGTAGCATATATGAATTGACACCATACTCTGAGGTCTTCTACACAAACCTCCAATGGTACATGTGGATAACGTGAATGAAGGTGTTGATTTCAAACATGATGAAACATCATATAATTACTGGTCATTGATGTATATTGTTTTGGTTAAATTGTCATTGATGCCAACATGGACTCGCAATGGCCCCACAGGTTGTCATTGATGCCACCAAGTCCCACTTGAAGTGCCTTGGACCCCTTATAAATTGGGTTTGAGCCTTGGACCCATTACATAGTGGGTTTGTGCCTTGAAGCACCTTATAACCAGTTGACAAGGTTCTTGTACCCACAAGGATGGATGTTGGAGACACCACCTTGTTGAAGATGTTGAAGAACCTACTAATGGTGTTGAAGACCATGAAGATGATATTGAATCCTTGATTGAATATGGAGAACCCCTAAATGGTTTGGAGAAGCATTAATGACCCATTCTGTGGTCATTCAAGCTCTAATGGTATCATAGTACCCCATGAGAACATCTAGCTACCCAATAGATGATTTCATGATGGATCCTGACCCTTGAGGGCCTCCTAATGTGGTTGAGGTGGTTGAAGAGGCCTGTGAAGCCTATTTCTTATTGAAGAATCCATGATGAATTCCTTGGACCCACACTTAGTGGTTTAATGACCTTGCAACCCTTATTGGGGTCATGGATCTCTTTTATGATGATGATGACCTTGTATGGTCCTTGATAGGATTTGGAACCCATGAACATGTCCTTGGTATGATAAAGAATCGCATGAATACATGGAGCCCCTAATGAAGACCCTGATTCCCTTGCGAAGGTCATGGATCCCACTACTTGCACTTGAAATGGTTAGATGGCATGATGATGTGGTATTTGGTGACTTAATGAAGTCATGGAACCTTGTGAAGACCTTGATTCCCATCGCTTGAAATTGATGTGGTTAAGGCACCCACACACATATTGGATTGATGATGGTCCATTTAGTGACAATATTGAATCCCATGATGATACTTTGCACATGTAATTCCATTAAAATCCCTAGTGGCTTGAGGAAACCCTATGAATATGTGGAGGACACACTCCCATGAATTTTAAATGATGTGGTTTACTTTGAACTATGTTTTAAATTTTTTTTAATAAAAATACATAAGGTTGACCATTGAGGTGGTAAGAAACCTAATAAAAATACATAAGGTTGACCATTGAGGTGGTAAGAAATAAAAATACATAAGTTTGAACATTGAGGTGGTAAGAAAAATAATAAAAATAATAAGGTTGACTATTGAAGTGGTAAGAAGTTTTTGTGACACTTAAAAGTCAAATTAAAAATTAAAATTCTTACCACTCTTACCTTTGAAGACAAGTCGGTCAACATGAAACATGTACACTTTAATGTGTATATAAACACATCCAAAAATAGTCAATTATTGATGTAGAGAAGTGAACTCATGGAGATTGGTTTGAGGTTTTTTCACAGCAGCAGAGGAGCAGTCCGTTTTTACAAAGAAATGTTTGGGCATCTTTGCTAAAATTGGCATAACTTTCTCATACGGAATCAGAATTACAAAATTCTTAGCTCATTGGAAATCTTGTTATGAGGGATATGTGAGGAAGGGATATAGAGTTTCTTTTGTTTTTTCTACTATTTATTCATCTTGTTATCTTCATAAAGGTATCGTTCATTCTTCTAGGTTTCTCTTGTGATGGAACATGTCTCTCATGGATGGAGTTCATCTTTGATATTAGTATGTGAGCCTCTATATTGGTATATATATTTGAATTCATTATGGAGGATATGATGATGATATTTCACCACTTTATGCTATGATATGATTCACTTTATGATGACAATGCATGTGATAATGATGTACACTCTATGGTTTTGATGCACTCCTATACAATATGATGTGCATGCATACCATAATGTGATGATGCTCTCCTATGCACTATGATGTATACTTAATGTTTATGATGCATACACAGTGCACACTAAGATGATGATGATGCACATTTGATGATGATGTATATTTGATGATGAAGATGCATACCCTATGACGATTATGCATGCCTATGATGATGATGCATGACAATGCATGCCTTATGTTTAGTGAAAGCAGAGAAGAATTACTTGTTCAATAATTGTGTATGATGAGGTGTACAATGAGGTACGTGAGCAGTGTATGCAAGTGAAATGACTTATCAGTATATATTTATGAATCGATAGATGACCAGCAGCAGATATGGCCAGCAGTGATGAGTAGTAGTGACAAGTAATAGAGATGAGAAGCAGTGATCAAAAGCAGTGATGAGCAGTAGAAATAAGCAGCTGTGATGAGCAGTAATGTTGAGCAGCTATGATGAGCACTAATGTTGAGCAGCAGTGATGAGCTGATATTGATGTGCAGAGCAGAGGTTGGTTTTGCAGCAGAGCCATATGATTGCTTACAAGAATAATCTTGCACTTAAGGATTGGACTCCTCAAAACCTTCTTAGTTGGAGATAAGAAAACCAAATTGGGTCCTGTTATGAGAGTTGGTGCTCTTTTCAGTAGTTGGTGCTGATTGTAATCGAGAATATTGTTTTCTTCCATGTACAATAAATAAAGATCAAATTTCCATATATTCTTGTGTCTCTTTTGATGTGATGGATTTGATTATGCAATTGATGACATAATTATTGATATACGTTGATTGATTAAAAGAAGGTAAAAGTTTATAATTGCTCTGACATTGATTCATCTCCCTCTTAGTGTGGCCATTGTGTCCAACATATTGTTAACAGATGCGAGACATCCCACCAATGATGAAAATGGGTTTCAAGGTACAAAGTGCATTCAACAAGTGTGAATAGAGGTGTTGAGGTCAAAGACTTGAATAATCCATCGACCATGGGACATTAATGTATCTCAAGTCTGTTGATGGCAATAGAACCTATTTTTATCACTTACAATTTATCCTTTGGTTGTGTAAGGATAGTTACAATGTAACCTTACAAACCAACCTTTGGGAGGAAAGTCAACTTCTTTCCTACCAGAGAGGGATCTCTCAATCAAATAAATACAATGGCCATATATATCCTTAAATAAACAAGTCTTAATTATGGCTAAAATATGAGGGTATCATTGGGCATGGAGTCAAAATCATGAGTCATTATAATGACAATGATCTACAACAAAATTTCTTCACAAAGGCGAGATAGATACTCTTTTACAATCAAGTTCTTGATAATCTGGTGTGAGGTGGAACAATGAATAGTTAATTAATATGGGCATCAAAAGTCGATGAATCTAGTATTAAATATAGAGGAATCTTGTTTGTGAATACTTGAAATCAATGAACCAGAGCATATGATTATGAATTTTGATTCAATATAAATTTATTCAATCATGAAAGACAACACAATGGAAAAGTATAACAAGAAAGACATTTACATGAAAAAAGGAAGTACATATTGTAAAATAATAACACAAGAATATCTTATATATAAAAATTATTACTTGGCTCTACAAATTTTAGCAAATTTAAATGCTTAGTTACAAAATGAGTTTCTCTCTCACGGGTTCCCACTCTGATTACATTACAAAACATGCTTTTATACATCAAAATGCTCCTCGAGATGATACCTAACTACCTACATTCTAAAAATAGGTTTCTTGTAACTTCCTTATTACATCTAGCACACAACTAAATAAAATAAATAAACTAAATGTTCCTAAATACTAGAAAAAACATTAATTCCACCTTGAAATGGATATTGGTATGTCTTCAACTTCGAGCCTTGAAATGAAAATATTTATTGATATAATATATATTTCATTTTTCAAAATTTCTCAATGGTCTTACATTTGTCTGCAGATGGAACTTCAAGATTCTCCATTTCTTTAGCTAGTACCCTTAGCTCCACATGATCCACATAAGAAATTAGTGGCATCTTGGCACCGATCATCCTAAATGATTCCACTATTTCAAAGTCCATGTCCAATTTATCAACTATAACCTTTTATGGAAGATACTGAGTCATATCCTCAAACATTTTGTGATCCAATCTAGATCTAACCAACAAAGCCTGGTATTCGGATTCAGATATTAGCTTTCCATCTTCATCCCAAAAAGAAGGAAGACCTTTCTGAAGTAATTCTACAGACAAGCCTTTGAAATATTTCACTTGCTACAACATCTGGTCTTCCTTTGCTTGGACAATCTCAATATGATGATGTTTTCCAATAACCTTATTTTCCCAAGTTATGACTGAAATAATGTCCTTAATACCCATTGTTTTTAACTCTTCTTCAAATAACGTATTAAGGAAATTAATAGTGTTTTGGTTTGCATCTGTTGGTTTCCTACCCGATGTTTCTTTTACAGTTGTGCAACTTTGTCTTGCTACATTGATTACCATTTCTTTATCCTTGATATAATTCAAATAAGGTCTAATTTTTATGGCTTCTGTAATAATCATATGCCAAATGAGATTCCTTGCACCTCAGGGACTGGTATATTCCCAGAACCTTTTTCTGCTAACTTTTAATTCTTATCAACCAATTCCTTGCTCTTATTCTTAAAAAATAATTTTTCTTCTTCCTTTTCTTTATTATTTCAGGTATTCTTTAGTTTTATGTTTTCAAACTCATTATTAATTCATCCCTTAATATGACTGTAGCTAGGGTTTTCACCCTAGCTTGTGCGAATGAGCACCTACTAAGGAATATGGATTCCTTAGTAGCAGTTCAATGATATATGAATTAAATAATGATAAACTGAAGCAAAAACCAATCTAAATACGTTCTTGAAGCTAAAACAGTAAAAAGTAAATAACATGAAACAATACGATGAAAAGTAAATAATATAAAGCAGAAACGGTAAAGAAATGAATAATGATCTTTATTGATGTTACCTCCAATGAGGAGGTTGATGGAGTCCGTTGCGCTGGTCCGATGTCGGTGGCTTCGAGCTCCAAGCTGCTTCTTCTCCTTCTCCGGTGGTGGAAATGGGCCAAAAAGAGTTCTCAATGGTGAAAGTAGCTTAATGATAAGCTAGGGTTTCAAGAATAATTTCGGCAGAGGCAGGATGCTTATGATACTGGATATGGAATAATGGGTCTCCATCACTTATTTATAAAACCATGTGGTTTAGGTCAGCTTTTTTAGGGTTTTAGCTGTTTAGGGTTTCAGCTATTTAGGGTTTCTTCTTTTTTCCTCATTATTTTATATTTTTTATTCCTTTTTGGATATTTTTGGAGGAAAAAAGGATTTTATAGCGTTTTGGAGGCATTTTAAGCTTTTCGGTGACCTTTTAGATGGTTTTATGGGTTTTTTATGGAGATATGGTAGGAAAGTGGACAAATGAGCCATGTAATGGGGTAGATGAGGTAGTTAACCATTTTTGGGTGTTAACAGATTGCCCCCTGATGTGTGAGGGCAGGAGCTCATCGTATGGCCGATAGACATGATGAGTCATATTTGGTTTTTCTTGGGGTGTGGAGAAGAGAAGGAAGCAACTGAAGTCCAGGACACCGATCTCGAACCACCTGCAAGGACTGAAAAGTACATAACCTCAATAATGGATGAGGGATCATCTGATAATATGGACGAGGCAGGCATTCCCATGCTCGTATCAGAGTATAACATAGCAATATAAATGGTCCTCAAATACTGGATGAGGAAAAATCTCAATATATGGACGAGGCGGGCATTCCCATGCTCGTATCAAGATACATAAAAATAACTGTGTATATCATGAGAGTCCAGAGGGGACACAAATCTGGAACATACTGCTGGGCTGACCATGTCTGAGCTGAACAACTGATGCACTGAAATGAGGTCAGTGCTACTAAATGTGGTTCCAAAGGAACTGATAAGCTGCTGGATCATAGTGACAATGGTCATAATCGCGATGGTGCGCTGTTCTGGAATTGAATCTGGGTACTCGAGGAAGCATGAAGTCAGATAGTTTCCGAATACAATTGCCAACGCAGCCCGGACATCCATGAAAACATATAACTGAGCGTTCTGAAGTGACTCACCAATGTGCTAGAGTCGGGGGAAATCCGGGGTCTTCGACAAATCATGGATGGGACATAAATCCTGCGCGATTCTCAACAATGCGATCAAGGTGCTGATGTCGAGCATGTGGGAAACAATCATTCGGAGAGGCAATGATAAGTCCTCCCAAAATGATCCGTAGGCACTCACCACAGATGGTGATGGGTCCAAGGCGCAGGGACCTCTGGGTCTATCCTCTGGAATAGAGTTGTTGTCGTCGACAGAGGGAGACCTGCAACTATCAAGGCAATGATGTTTCCTTGACAGGAGCGCGAGGTGAAAAACCGAACTGTGATAGTACTGATGGCAGGAGTGGTAAACTGGGGGGAACAACTGGGCAAGTAGAGTGAGTGGACTCAAACTTCCTCTGTTCAGAGTATGATGGCGGGGATGATCGGGCATCATATGGGACTGACTGGTGGTGAAAAGGGATCATAGCTGTATGGGATCTTGAAGGTGACTGGGCTGAGGGAGACTCAAGCTGTGGTAAAATGGTAGGTGACTGCAGAATACTCTGAACAAAGGCGACCTGAGTGGTGGTGCTGCCGATAGGATCGATCATAGCGCCAAGAGGTGCGGGGGGTCTTCTTCATGGGTTAGGGAACTTAGAAGAAGTGTGGATATAAAATGGTACTGTCATGTGGATTTTACGAGCCCATGACAGTTCATGCTCGTGGTTGCTTTCAATTTTAAGGAGTCTGAAAGCAAATAAGAAGACTCTGAAATGACGGAATGGTACTGTCGTGTGGATTTTACGAGCCCATGACAGTTCATGCTCGTGGTTGCTTTCAATTTTAAGGAGTCTGAAAGAAAATAAGAAGACTCTGAAATGATGAAATGGTACTGTCGTGTGGATTTTACGATCCCATGACAGTTCATGCTCGTGGTTGCTTTCAATTTTAAGGAGTCTGAAAGCAAATAAGAAGACTCTGAAATGATGAAATGGTACTGTCATGTGGATTTTATGAGCCCATGACAGTTCATGCTCGTGGTTGCTTTCAATTTTAAGGAGTCTGAAAGCAAATAAGAAGACTCTGAAATGAATGGTCAGGCAAGGAGGAAGTGTTCAATGAAGGGACATTTATGATGACCAGTACTGAGGGTGGGGGGGAACACTGGTGGGCCTCCTTGCGGGGTGAATGAATGGTGGAAAAATAACGAAACATTTGCAGTATGACAGGAGTGAATGGCTCATGTAAAAAGTATGGAACAATAAGATGGCGGCCGATGTGGCGCGTATATTGAGGCGGCAAGATGTCGGGACCCAATGTTGAAATTGTACCGAGTGAGAGCGAGAAATGATCTCAAGCATCATCACGAGTTCAGAAAAATGAATCCGGCGATATAAAAAGTGTTAAAAAACGGATAGCGGCCGAAGTGGCACGCAAACCGAGACGACTATGGGTGTCTAAAAAATGGGCAAAAAATGATGTAGTCAAAAAGATGCAACGAGGTGACCATTAGGATGATCTAGTTGTGCAGGTTCCAATGGTGGAAATGGTTCGGAAAACGGATTCCGGATGGGTTCAGAATGGCCAAAACAAGAACGAAGTCGACGGACTACAAATAGTAAGTGGGCCCAATGTGACACGTCATTTGTACTATTCGAGATTGATTTGCGATCGGAGTGAACTAGAGCTTACGGGTGATTTCTGAACGATCTGACCGACAGATTCGAGATTCGGGAGAGCCAGGTATTCTGTTAAACCGACACTTGTTTTGATTTTTTGGGTTGGGGGGTTGGTGGGGCCCATGGGGGGCTGTTGTATGGTCTAGAGGTGTGGACCGCGGGTTTGACTTGGACAGCCGCGGTCAGGGGTCGCAACTTTTGAACGGAAAAGACCACTACTAGGGCTAGTCTCTCCTCATGTGGATAATGTAGGGGTGGGCCGGACAAGGTCTGGCTAACGTAGTAAATGACATGTTCTTGTCGTGAGGCGTCTTCTTGTACCAAGACTCCTGACACAGCATACTCGGATGCCGAGATGTAGAGGATGAAGTCTTGAGAGAAATTCGGAGGGGAGATCAAGGGGGCTTGTGTGAGAGATTTCTTGAGGGCATTAAATGCAGCTTCTGCTTGCTCGTCCCAGACAAAGGGTACTTGGGTACGGAGTAGGCGCAGGAAACCATGAACGGTTGTGGCGTAATCGGGAATGAAGCGTCGAAGGAAATTAGATCGCCCTTGCAGACTTTGGAGCTGCTTGAGTGTTCGGGGATAGGGAAGGTCTAAGATGGCTTGGACTTTCAGTGGATCAACAGTAATTCCTTGGTGGGAGACAATGAACCCCAACAATCGGCCTGCTGGAACGCAAAAAACACACTTGTGTGGGTTCAAGCGGATCTGATATTTGCGACAACGCAGAAAAACTTGCCGAAGGTCGTTTAGGTGGTCTGATCGTTTTCGGGAACGAGCGGTAAGGTCATCTAGGTATACGAGCAGGATTTGGACCAAATCATGAAAACAATAGGTCATGGCCCGCTGGAATGTTGCGCCAGCATTTTTGACGCCGAAAGGCATAACACGATAGGCAAAAGTGCCCCATGGGGTAGTAAAAGCGGTCTTGTATTGGTCTTCCTTGCGGATTTGTATCTGATTATATCCGGAAAAACCGTCCATGAAGGAGAGGACTTCATGCCCCGCACACGCATCGATGAGCTGGTCAATGAATGGCGTAGGGAAATTGTCTTTAGGACAGGCGCGGTTTAGATCTCGGAAATCAGTGCATACTCTAAGGGTGCCTTGTTTCTTGTTGACAGGAACAGGGTTTGAAACCCATGTGGTATAAGCAATAGGATAAATGAATCCTGCTATGCGAAGTTTCTCGATCTCTGTTTTGACAGCTGGGAGTTTGGAGGGGTGTATGGGACGCTGTTTCTGACGAACGGGGGTTATATCAGGCCAGGTGTCGATGTGGTGTTCTATAATGGCAGGGTCAAGGCCAGGCATTTCGGTATAAGACCAGGCAAAGACATCACGGAATTCTTTGAAGAGTGCTTTGTACTCGTCAACCTCCTGCTCAGTGCAAGATTCTCCTAAAGCGATGAGTTCGGGGGTGCCCCCGGGGGCAACAAGATCGATTTGGATAACAGGTGAGATGTTGGCCATGTTACCCTCTTCGAAGGCATCAGGAGCAGGAATAGGGTCCTTGAACCAGTCGACCTTCGGGGGAAGGAAGTCTTCGGATTCCACTGCAAATTGAGGAGCATTGCTAGAAGATGGTTCATCTGGGAGAAAGTATGAACGATGATGCATGTCATCCCAGGGATAATCTGGGGCGGTGAGAGCCTCAAGAATTTCTTCATCACTGTGGAATGTTCGAGTTGTCAAATTGGTTTCCGGGGGTGTGGTGATGGAAGAAAACATATAAATGGTCTCGAACTCTTTGGAAGAAGAAGAGTCCGGGGGGTGGATCTCCACAATGGGGAGTTGGGTTGTCTCAAGATCCAGATCTGAGGGGAGGATCTCTTCAATGGTGAGGTTTGCCGTCTCCAAATCCAGATTGTTCATCTCAAAGAGAGCTATTCTGTACTCGGGGAGACCGGGACAGTGATGGGAGTAATGCCCGTAAACATCACATAAGGCACATGAGTGGTTAGTGCGTAGGGATTTGTCACGAGGCATAGGGGTTGAATCTAGATGGACAACCGGGATAGAGGGGTCGTCGTCGAGCATTTGCATGTATTCCTTTAATGCTGGTAAATGAGGACATAGGTGAGTCGCATGGCCCAACTCATCGCACAGCGCGCATTTGGGAGGGGCACGGAATACAGGGGGGTTTTGGACTGTCTTAGGAGGTGGGACAGCAGTGTAAGGTTGGGGGCCTCTGCCCCCAGTGGGTTTGGGAAAAATAGGGGGTGGTTTCACGGGGGTTGACGGGGTAGCGATGCCAGGAGGTGGCTTCGCGGGGTTTGACGGGGTAGCGACACTGGGAGGTGGTCGACTAGTAGGGGCAATGGGTTGCACTAGTTGCAGGACGACATCTGGTGTCGGCGGACGAACTGGAGGCGAAAGATACCAATGGGTAATCCTAAGGTTAAACCAGGGAGGCTAAGGGTAGCCATGACTGGGGCGCTAACCACTCCTGAGGGAGGGAAGAGGAAGGTATGGTATGTATGGGTGTGGCACCAATGTGGCTAGGTACAAAAGGGGGTTGAGGCAACAACGGTGGTTGATTACTAGGGGTTCTCGTGTGGTGGCACAGAGTCAATAGGTCGGCCACTTCAGTAGTAGATGACGGTGGTGGGAGAGATGGAAAAGTGGAGGTCATCGGTGTGTCTGAGTAAACTCCGGGCCCCACAGAAGAAACCAAGGAGGTGATGGCATCCGGAATAAGTTGTTCAACTATGGGGAGCATGGGCCCTATAGAAGAAACGGCTGTGTTGGGGTCACCCGAGATGGTTTGTTCAATCATGGGGAGAACATTTTCAGGTGTCGCGGCGGCCTTGGGATCGTAGTACATGAGTTGGTCAACTTTGACCACGCGTCCCTCATGAGGGAACATCATGATGTGAAAAACGGTAGAAGCAACTGCCCGCATAGCATACATGTAGCTGCGGCCAAGTAAAAGGTTGTAGTCAAGCTGGGCATTGATAACCTCGATGTTTATCGGGACCATTTTACCAGCCAGCTGGACGGGGACATTGGTTAATAAGCCTTGTGGTTGAGCTGAACGGCCGTCGTAGGCTCGCAACGCAGTGGAGGACGGTTGGAGAGGGGGGGATCCCATTTTCTGCCAGATGGAGATGGGCATGACACATGTAGAGGCACCTTCATCAATAATGCATCGATGGATGACAAAATTCCGGATGGAGACAGTAACTTGGAATGATAAGTTGGAGGGCAGGCGGGGTTCGGATTGGTCCAAATCATACGCCATTAACTGCGAATCATGTGGATCGATAGCCCCAATGGCTGAGAGTAAATTATTACGCTGCGAAGGGCAATTTCTTAAGACTTCTAGCGCAGACATGGCTGCGGGAGATTGGGCTAAATCGTCTACGATGTTGTAGTTTGACGCAGCCCGCGCATTGGGGTTGTTATTGATACGGCAAAGTGGGAAACGGGGTGCTTTGGGAGCTCCATCTAGTGGAGGTGGAGGTATACGTAACGACTGATCGGTGGGATGAGCGTTAGTGGGGTTATTGGTGGGTGGTGCTTCCGGGGTGGAGCCATATTGCTTTCGCCGTGTCTGGAGGTTGACCTCATCAGAGGACATCATCAACAGGTGGTGGGTACCTGAGTCAGACGGGGGTTGATCAGGAGCAGCGTAAGTGATTTGTTGGATAGGCGTAGTAGCTTGAGGGGGAGCCAATGGTTCAGTGTTCACTAAGGCTTGGTTTGGTAAGGGGTTTTGCAGCACCAAAGGTGGCTGCTGAGGTTGTGGGGGATTGGGTGGTGCTTGAGGAGCCGCCTGTCCTTGGCGTAGCCTATCAGCAGCCAAAAGTTGTTGAACTCACTCCATATGTGGACAAAAATGTGTGTAGTGGCCATAGACCCCGCAAACAGAACAAGGGAAGTTGGTTCGCAAGTTGGGGTTTTTGGCCTGCTTGGGCGGGCGATCGGGGTTTTGGTTGGTAGGGACCGCGTTATTATTAGCAGGGGGATTAGGGTGTTGACCAGCTTGCTCGGTCTGCTGGTTGTTCCCACGATTTCGGCCCCTGCCGCGGTTTTGTTGGCCCTGGTTGCGTTGGTTGTTCTGATTTTGCGGCGGGTTTTCTTGGGCGTAAACCTGCCCTTGGGTAGTAGGTGGATTCTGAGTTTGTGCAGGTGCAGGAGCAGGCTGCGGTGGATAATATGGAGATGGAGGCTGCACTGGCGCGGCTACTTGAGGGGGTTGTTGATAGTGCTGTGGAGCGGGTTGTGGGTTTGCCACAGGGGCTGGCTGTGGCTGATAATAATGAGGTTGGGATTGTGGCGGTACAAGAGCTGGTGCAGCCTGCTGGTGATAGTATGGCTGAGTTGCGACCGGGGAGGGGTAAGTGGAAGTCATGTTTCCGAAACACTGAGGTGGACATGAGGGTCCATGGGTATGGTGTTGATGGGGCATGTGAGCATACGAGTTGGTTGCTCCGGACTGTGATGTAGCCCGCGAAAGTTCAGGTCCAGGAGTGGGACGGGCTATGGAAAAGGGCTGAGGCTGCGAAGAGAGGCAGCCAATGATGCCATCGGCAGCGTGGGATGCCCCCGACGCATCGTGATGTGGGGGATCGCCTCGAGGGGCGTCCGGTATGATGGTGTAAAGATAAATCGACTGGGTGTAAATGAGATCAAACTGCTGGGCCTTAAGGATAGCCTCTTCTTCAGTCTGGGGTCGTTCAACTGCCACATCCTTAGCAATGAGCGGAAGGAGGGACTTAAGGAACCAATCTAGGAAGATCCGGTCATCTAGCTTGATTTTGCATAGGCTACGGCGTCGCCGCCATTCATGGATGTGGTCTGTGATATGGGTGGCCGTGTTCTGTCTGCATGATAGGAGGATCTCGACGCCTGCGTCATAGCGAACAGGTAACTGGAAGAACTGGAGGAAGGTCGAGGCCAGGGATGTAAAGGTGGTGTGGGTTCCGTGGGGTTGCTCGATATACCATTTGGCAGCTGAGCCAGTGAAAGTGCGCTGTAATAAACGGAGGCGAATGGAGTCGTCTACTATGGAATTGGAGGAACACCATAGATGGAAAGACATAATATGGTTCTGTGGGTCCTCACCTGCTTTACCCTCAAACTTAGGGATGTCCGAGGGGAGTTTGGTAGGCATGTGGGGCCACACAGGGTTGTGCCGGATGGGGTCGTTGGTTAACCTGGCTAGGTCGGGTAGGTTGAGGCTAGCCATGTATGGCAAGCTGGATGAAGGGTGTGACACGGTAGTGGGTTGGACCACGTTGGGGCCCATGCCCCCAAGTTGAGGGGTCGTGTGAGGGAGGTTACCCCCAAGTGGGGGAACTATGGTGGCATGAGAAGTTCCTGCGCCACCCAGGGCGGTAGGAGTTACTAATGGAGTGGGTATGGGTATTCCTGCCGTGGGAATAGGTATGGTGAGGGGAATGGTAGACGGGCCTCCCGTGGAGGGCATACCCATGATAGGTGTAGTAACTGGTATAGTGGCGGATGTACCACCGGTGGTCCCTATAATGGAGGGATTGGGATTCACGCTAGCCATGGGGATAGTGGGGGAAGTGTAAAGAGTGTTCTCGGAATCTGGTGACGGAGTCCTATGCCGCTGACGAGTGGAGTCAAGTGACAAGGCTCGATATCTACGGTGATGACGGGTGGTGTCAAGTGAACCATGCTATGGGGGCTCGCCTCTGAGGCGACGAGAATGTCTCGGAGAGTCAATGGTGACAAGTGGTTTTCAAATATGTGGGTTGTGGTGTCGAAAAAACAACTCAAAAACCCTAATGCAACCGTGTGTGCAGAAGGAGAGCTTTGAAAAATAAGGCACTCAGGCCAAAAAACAACTCAAAACACCTAGTGTAACTGCGTGCTACAATAGGCGGAGTGTCAACAAAGTGGTCAGAATACCAATAAGCAGTCGGTTTCATAAAAAAGAAAAAATCGGTGGACTCACTAGACCCAGAGGAGGTAAGGGAGCATGCAAACACCTAACTAATGGTATTATGACTCAACTAAGTATATCCTCTGTAAGGTGATGAAATCCAAGTCAGACAATATAAATAGGAAAG
>LPNX010865136.1:79088-97380 GCA_001517045.1 Pseudotsuga menziesii
AATAATGACTTGTGACATAGCTGGGACAATTCCTTTAGTGTTTGCCTAAGTACTTGGTTGACCTATTTCTACCTGCAGCAGGGATTTCTCCCTTGCTATAGGGCAGGAATGACTACCTTCCGTTTATAGGATAGAAGGGTAGGTTTTTGCAGGTGAAATGCAGTAAAAAATGGACAGAAAGAAAGAAAAGAATAGAAAAGAAATGGAATGGTTGGAAACCCCTCTGCAAACACTATTAGGGTTAGCTCTAGAAACCTGCAAACAACATGTTAGAAATCGAAATACCTACAAAACAAGTTAGGAAATAAACCTGGAAATAAACCATGGATTAGAAAGCAGAGAAACTACTAAGCAAATACATAAAATAACAAGATATACCTTCTCTTTGGGTGCAATGGACCACCATACCCTGGCTTGGAGAAGCACCTCTCTTGGATGGGGGAGCTATGGCTCAATGGAGAATGGAGGAAAGGGAGTATGGGTGGCTTGAGAGACAAAGGGTCTCAAGGCATCCATGGGAAGCATAACAGTATGCAAGGGAGAAGTGTTTTGAGAGTGACCCCCACCCCTCTATTTATAGCTTTTTGGGGGATTTTTAGGGTTTTAAGCCCCTGGTTGGGGCTTTAGCCCCTTCTTTGGGATTTTAGCCCTGTCTAACCTAACTTTAGCTCCTTTTGGGGTTGTTATCTCCTTTTAGGGGTTTTAGCCCCTTTTTGGAGGCTTTAGCCCCTAGGAGAACTTATTTAGGCTCTTTTTGGGGTTTTTAAGTCCTTTTGCTCATTCTTAAGCCTTTTTGAGGGTGTGGAGGTCTAATGGGGTGAAATGAGGGTCATGCATGGGTGTCCTTGGGTGGTCTAGGCCATGTAGAGCCAAGTGAGGGTTTTTTTGAGTTAAGAGATTAGCACCTGATGTGTGAGGGAAGGAGCTCATCGTATGGCCGACGGACATCATAGGATTTTTTGTGGAGAGGTGGTGCTTCCGGGGCTGGGGCATGGTGGCTTTTTGTTTTTGTATTAATATGGTTCCCATCAATGGTTGAGATACAAATAATGTGTGACATGTATATGGATTAGGCGGGCATCCCCATGCTCGTAATAATGTCAAAATAATAATGTGATCTATGCTCTATAATACAAGAGCCAATCATATACAACTGATGATACAATAATGGTTGCCTCAATTAGAGGCTGAATACAATACTAATATGAAGAACTGCTACATTGGACCCATGGAATTCTCGTGGAATGCTATATCTTCATGACTGATAGCCTACTAGATCTGGGATGGTACATACCTGTATGGACTCACTGATGGAGAGTCAGAGTCTCTGTGGTACAAGTATGTTGCATCAATCATAAATCTACATAGAAGCATTGCTGGGGCTTCTGAACACTGTCTCCAATGCAACCTGAAAATCACACGGGACATAAACCTGTTTAGGTCCCTCAAATAGACTCATCAATGTACTAGAGTCAGGTGACATTCGGGGTCTTCAACCAACTACTACATGGACCAATATCCTGTACGAATCTCAATGGTTTGATGATGTAGTTGGAGTTGAGCACGTGAGAAACAACCATCCCGAGAGGCACTAAGGACTCCTCTCAAGTGGTCAAAAGAACTCATCAATGAGGTTAATGAAACCAAGATACAGGGACCTCTGGGTCCATCCTCTAGAATATGTGTCTTGTCGTCAACAGAGGGAGACCTGCCCCTGGTCAAGGAAATGGTGTTTCCTTGACCAAAGGCATGAGGGATATAACCAAAAGATGTGAGACAATATGCACACTGACCCACTAAATGGCGGGGCCAGGAGGGAAAGAGTTGAACAGGGGTAGGGGGAGTGTAGTAGACTCAAACTTCCTTTGTTTAAAGTATGATGGTAGGGTGGACCAGGAAGCAAATGAAACTGACTCATGGGAATGGGATCATAGCTGTAATACCGGGAATGTCACTACAAAAGGGAAATACTTAGGGGAGGTGGACACTTTTGATATTGATGGGATCAAAGGAAGACACATTGCAGAGTAATCTGAACAAAGGCGACCTAAAGTGGGAATTCTTCCAAACTTTTTTTTGTGGGGTTGTGTCTAGAGACACTATTGTGGTACGATCTCATGGATTTTTGGATCTCAAGAAAGTAAATGCTCGATGGTGCTTTAAATTTTAGAGAGTCTAAAAGCACGAAGAAGACTCTAGTGGTGGATCTTTTTCATTGGTAGTCTCTTGTTCCTGAAAAAAGATAAAAGTATACATAGGATATCTTTCCCATCCTTTGGGGGATAAGAGACTTATTTACCATTGGTATTCCAATCAGGCCGGTAAAAATTAAACCTATACTGACTCGATGGTCATTAAGATACTTTTACAAGTATGAATGAAACCAAGTTTGCTCGGCAATATTTTCTTGATGAGAAGGCTGGAAAAGAGCTTAACGACAACCTATGGTGAAATTTTTCATAAAGTACAGCCCCTCTGCCCGAGAAAGCATAAAAGTATGCAGAGGGGAATGGTCTTGGCTTGAATATGTCAAGGTGGTCCTTTTCATTTGATGGTCTACATAGTCCACAAAAGGAGATTAACGAGGTGATGTAGATGCCCTTTCCTATACTTTAATGAGAGGGAAAGGAAGTAGCTGCACTCAGCCATATTTTCATTGTTTTTAGGAGTCAAAAAAGAGCTTAAACAAAACTCTAATATGGTCAACCGATTGCGGTGACACAGGTGGTTCCCCATGTTGGGACGATGGAAAGTGGTCCAAAGGTCATCCACATAGTGTGGACAGAGCAGGTGGCTCTCAAACATACCAATACATGCATGGGATAGGTCGTGGTAGAGGCATGCGAGTCGGTGCGACAGAGGCATGCAAGCCGAGGTGGCTCTCAAAAAAAGGTCAAGAGAGTCGTGTGTGAACTGTGGTGGACGGACTTGACTACATGTGATGTGAGTGCAATTCCGGAGGCAGTTATATGCCAAATATATGTAAAGGAAATGATTCATCTTTTGTACAATGGTCCGGAGATCAGCATAATGTGTGGTGGACGAATTAGGGGGCTATATGTTAAAAACAAAAATGATGTTCCTTAACGGGAGGTGGCCCGATAATCCGCATGAGTATCGGTAGGCAAGAGTGATGCAAGTATAGGTCCGCAGTCACTTGCATCACCATGATGTGGCTCGTAAATTGAGGTAACTTCCAGGAAGTGGTCCCAAAATTTGTTTGTTAAACATGATACAATGGTCTCATAAGGAGATAGAAATTTGAGCCCGGAGGTGTGAGAGTTGTGTCGAATAGGATCTGGGTGACTCTGATTTAGTAGCTTCTAGTGCTGCCCCCAAATGGGGGTATTTGGTTTGTGGTAAAAATGTTACAAAACAAAAAGGGAGAAAACTACACTATAAGGGACTCATAGTGGAGGTATTAGGCATAGGATCTCTTAAGGTGGAGCCCATTATGTGGCTTCTTCAAGAGTCGACCATCTGAGTCAGTTAAGAGGTATGCCCCCTTGCTGAGACAAAGGTCATTGGCAAGGCAGAGTGACAGAATCTGGTCTTTTATGGGAAGAACCAATTCCACACTATGGTGTAAAGGGAATGGGGTAAAACCAAATGCAGTATTACATATATCTCCATCATCGCGTAAGTGGTGTCAGAATATATCAGGTGGATCTTCCACTAGAGATCATGTAAATGGTATTGGTTGTGGTTTTTGTGGCCTTACCCCCAGTCTCTGTTGGAGGAATAGGGGCAAGCTAGAGATGGGAGGAGTCTTTGATGGACCTGGAGGTAGGTGCAACATCATCTCAATTGGCTGGACATGAGTCAACACATCTTGGGGCATTAGATGTAGGGTAGGTGGTTCAAGGTACCACACAGGATATCCTAATGTGAAATCCTGTAGATTGCTGGTTTCCAAGACAGACTTACTCATGATCCCGGATGGTAGGAAAAGGAAAAGGAAAAGAAAAAGGAAAAGGATCATGTTTATCAGGAATGAACCCCACTGTTTCCCTGGTAACTGAGGTTGTGGCTATGGATGGAGCTGCGGTTGTGGAAACATTGGAAGAGATAGGTCTAATGGACTATCGATGATGGTGGAGATAAGAAGGTCTGTAGAACTGGACATCATGTAAATAGACATGGTGTCCAAAGAAGGAGGTGGGTCGTGAAATTCTTCGGTCAAGGTGATCTCATATTCAAGGGAATATTGACGGAGGTCAGTTAAAGCCATTAGGAACTCAGGAAATTCTTGACAGCGGTGAGAATAGTGTCCATACAGTCCACAAAGGGCACACGCATGGTTTGTTCTCAATGACTTGTTTCTCACTATTGGCCCGCTTGGGAGTTCAACCATGGGGAGGTTTTTGATTGTATCCATGGCATCCAGATGCACACTGACCATTGGAATCTCAAGGAAATTTTGAGTCAGATTACCCTGTTCTTCATAGATGACACAAGGAGGGATTTGTCGTGGCTCTGCAGTAGCTTTCGCATTATTTCCCCTGACCCTTTTTTGGGTGGGGTTGTGCAGGTGCAGGTGCGGTGATTGGTTTTTCGCAGGCCGAGTGGAGGATGAGACTCGACTGCAATGGGTTGTATGGGGGTTTAGACTACCTGGGGCATTGGTGGTTGAGCTAGTGGATCAAGATACCACACGGGAATTCCCAATGTAAAGTTGGGTAGGCTTAGGGTGGCCATTACTAGCTTGCTCATGACACCAGGAGGGGGAAAAAGGAAGGGAATTGTGTGGACTAGAGAGGATCCTAGATAAATACATGATGGTTGTATGTGGGGATGAGGTTTATTTTGTGGCTGCATGTAATGCAGTGTCTGCAGATGATGTTGCAACTGTGAATGGTCTTATGGTTTCAGTTGGGGCTGCAGCTACAGTTGTTGTTTGGGTGCAGCGGTGCTAGATGAGAGCATGCATAAGTCTGCAGTCTCATTCGGTGTTGGTGGTGGTGACACTAAGGGGAAAGAATCCATCATGGTGGTATTGGAAAACAACCCAGGGCCCACATTCAACAATGGGGAGGCTGGTATGTTGTCAACCAAGGTGTTGACTACAGGGACGACATTGGCGTGTGTGGTCATCCCTGTTAACCTGAAAAAAACCTCACTCAGCTCTACATGGCCTACACCACCCAAGGACACCCATGCATGACCCCCATTTCACCCCATTAGACCCCCACACCCTCAAAAAGGCTTAAGAATGAGCAAAAGGGCTTAAAACCCCCAAAAAGAGCCTAAATAAGTTCTCCTAGGGGTTAAAGCCTCCAAAAAGGGGCTAAAACCCCTAAAAGGAGCTAAGAATCCCAAAAGGAGCTAAAGTTAGGGTGGAAGGGGCTAAAATCCAAAAAAAACGGGCTAAAGCCCCAACCAAGGGCTTAAAACCCTAAAAATCCCCCAAAAAAGCTATAAATAGAGGGGTGGGGGTCACTCTCAGAACACTTCTCCCTTGTATACTGTTATGCTTCCCATGGATGCCTTGAGACCCTTTGTCTCTCAAGCCACCCATGCCCCCCTCTCATCCATTCATTCTCCCATTGAGCCATAGCTCCTCCATTTCCAAGAGAGAGAGAGAGGTGCTTCTCCCAGTGAGGGCATGATGGCCCATTCCACCAAAGAGAAGGTATACATGTGTATATTTTTTTTTTTGCTTTTATCTAACCCATTGCTTGTTTGCAGGTTTCCATGTTCTCTTTGCAGGTTTTTTGACATGTTTTTGTAGGTTATTGGAGCTAAACCCTAACCGTGTTTGCAGAGGGGTTCTTTATTTGTTATTTTTCATTACTGTCTAGTTTCATTTCTGCTTTTACTTTAAGCATTTCCATATAGGATCCTATCCTTCCATCCTATAGACAGAAGGTATCCATTCCTGCCCTATAGCAAGGGAGAAATCCCTGCTACAAAACTGGAGACCATACCAGGTCGATCCCACGGGATCCCTGGGTCTGTTTTTAAAAAAATTTCAAGTTTGAGTTTAGTTTTTTTCCTAGGTTAAATATTTGTCAAATCTAGTTTAAATCTTGTTTATTTATAGTTTTTGTTTTTGCTGAGCCTCCATAAGGAAAATCTGAGTCCATTTGGCCACAGTACAGGTTACAGTCGGCCAGATCTGACTTAGGATTAAAAAAAATCCCAGTCCAGAGTAGGTCGCACTTATCGGGCCTAAACAAGGGACCAAGTCACTCATTTAGGCCTCATAGGTGTGACCAAGTCGCCCTTTTCCCCCCTAAAGGTGTGACTTCCTTCAGAAAGATAGACCGCTTCTATCTGCAAAATCTGAGCGACTCCCTCGCCTGTTTTTGGAAAAATTTGGTGAGCCCCTCACCACATTTGACCCAAAACATGTGCTCTGTCACTCAGAAGTTGGTTTTTAATAACTAAGGACTGTCAATGTGGCTCAGTCACCTCTGTCTAGCACAATTGTTTCATTTATGTTTCTATTTATGTTAATCACAATTTCATGTACAGAACAAAGTGTAAGTTAAAAAAAATTAATGGGTTAATGAATATAGCTTAACTAAAACTAACCTAAAATCCATAATCTTGCTTACCCTTCCTCCTCTACCCAGTCATCACCCTTCGGGGTATTCTGGGATAAGACGAAGGGCACAGCTCATATAGTTATAGGCCCTTCATCCAATATTGTTCAAAACCACTAAAAATAGGTGACTTGGAAGGTAGAGGGGGTAGAGAAGGGGGGCTTCTCATGGCGCTAAGGATCCTCCCTATTGACCAACCTTACATCTGGGAGGTGAGCTGTGGATATACAAATGGGCTTAGTCCCATTTTGTTGAGAGCCTAGCACCTTCTCCTGGTTGAAGAAGAATATAGGTGTAAGGTAGTCACCTAGTTAGGCTATCACAATTCAGGGTAAAAAATGGTATCTGTCTACAAAATTTATATTTATTTACTGCTTTTAACCACAATATGATGAAGTATGTGGAATATTCATAAACCATTTGCAGCCACCAGATAACAGAAAAACAAAAATACATACACACCATACCATGTAAATCAACCCAACTCAGTTCATGACGCTGAGAGAGACACTAAAATTTACAAATTTACACTAAGTAAAAAATCTGCAGTTAAGTAAAAAATCTGCAGTCTTTGAGGACATAAGTCCCTGACTACCTCAACCATGGGAAGTACTTGGGATTAGCCCATAAAATCATTGTGAGGATTACCATGGGAACCCCAAAGTAGCTGACCGCTAAGAGGAATTGCCAAGAGAAACGGGAAACGACCCCCACCAATTGAGTAGAACGCCCATGAGGAAAAAGACAACCACTGTCTTCTAGCAGTCTTGGTGGCTGAGTGACCACCTGTAGCCAATAGGAAGCCATTTGAAACCAGGGTCCAAAAAATCATTTCCACCAGTTTCATACACAAATCTAACATAATTGATCCCTCACGCTCTTCCTCATGCCTAATAGGTGAACCACCACAATTTGGGTCATTGAACCAACATCATCAAGACCATTCTTGATGACCTCTCACACCATTAGAAGGCCACATAGCCTCTGATTTAGATTCAGACCCATATCAGGCTGAACCAGATCTACACATTGCACCATCAAGCCCCATGGATGGTGCAAACCCAGATCCATTTTTCGGCATAGAAATCACTAGTGGACCCATGTCCACACAACAAACTATCACCAACAACCCTGTAGGTGGCCCCAAGATAGTTATGCAAACTGTGATAAGATAGCTGACACCACCCATAATGACCATCCAAGCTATCGCAGCTACAACACATGGGGGCAGTGGCCCTTCCACCTACACTACTCCCCATATCACACATGGGGGAAGTGGCCCTTCCACCCACATTTTCCCTCCCACCACACTTGGGGGAACTGGCCCATATACAATGGCACCACAAGTACCCCTAGCCATGTAGGTGTATTATGCACCTGCAAACCCCACCACCATGGCTGCCCCATCTCACATCAACCTGGGGTCAAACCTGCATTTCATGGCTCGTCTCAACCTGCCTGATTTGGCTTGGTTAAAAAACAACCCCATCCGTCATCAAAATTTTTGGCCTCCCATGCCAACCAAACTACCCTCAGATATTCCCAAGTTTGAAGGGAAGGCAAGGGAGTGCCCCCAAAACCACATCATGACATTTCATCTATGGTGCTCATCAAATAGCATCATAGATGATTCGATCAGGCTAATACTATTCCAATGCACCCTCATAGGTGCTGCAGCCAAGTGGTACATTGAGTTACCACAAGCCAAGTACCCAGATTTCAACTCCCTAGCTTTCATGTTCCTGCAATATTTCCAAATCCCCTTCAAATACGATGAAGTGGTGGAGATCTTGTTATCTTGCCACTAGAACACTGCGATCCACATAACTGACCACACCCATGAGTGTCAGCGATGTCGTAGTCTATGTAATATCCAACTCGATGACAGGATCTTCCTAGATTGGTTCCTCAAGACCTTGCTCCCACCCATAGCAAAGGACGTCGCATCCGAATGTCCCCAATCCAAAGAAGAAGCCATCTTGAAAGACCAGCAGTTTGATCTAACTTATGCACAATTGGGGTACCTTTACACTGTCATTCCAGATGCTCCCTGTGTGGGTACCTCCTACGACGATGCACTGGGGACATCCCATGTTGAAGATGGCATCATAGGCTCAATCTCCCAACAACCACAGCACTGTCTGACACCACCTGTAGTACCACCACAACCAAGCAACACTACTAGTGTTTCTTACCAAAACCAAACTCTGGACTCTACAAGAATGATGTCCCAGTCCAGAGCCACAACTTCTTATGCATAACCTGTGCCACCGCAGTAGGATCAGGCCTTGGCTTGTCCAACACAGCAATACACGGGGCAAATTCCCACATTTGTGGCACCACCACCCACCCAAATTTACTATGCACCACCTGTGCAAGCGGTTCAATCCCCCGCCCCTGCTCCACCTGCTCCGTTGGGACAGGTGTTTGTACAACAAAACCATCCCAACCAGCCAACCCACAATAATCAACAAGGGCAAGCTAGGAATAACCGACCCCAGAACCAAGGCAACAACCAACCATAGGGAGGAGGTCAACAACCAAACCCTCCCAACAATGCCGCGGCAAATCGGCCAGCCCAAAACCCTCCATGACCAAATGCACCGAGATGCAATGCCCCATTGCGTACAAACCAACCATGCACACTCTGTGAGGTCTGCGGGCACTACACATTTGAGTGTTCCTTCATGGGTCATGCTAATCAGGCCATTAGGAACAAGGTTCAACATGCCACCAACACAATGGACCAAGCCCAACCCAACCTAGCACCACAAGGACCTCCTCCTATGCTGCTTCAAAACCCATTACCAGTCCAAGGATTGGTGGCAACTACACCCCCTCCCCAACCCAATCCCAATGCTCTGGTGGCACCTTCCATGGCAGAAACATGTGTCCATCACCTACTAGCTATGACAACTGAAGAGGTCAATATACAAACTAGACAAAATTAGTACGGAACCAACACTGAACCCACTGACACATCAGTGACATCAACGTCTAAAATAGTCAATGCACCTCTTCAGTTACCCCCTTTCCCATGCCCCCCATACATTGGGTTTCTAATAACTCCACGGCTAGAGCTGCTATCAGCTACAACATCGTGGATGATCTGGCCTAAACACAAATCACCATGTTCGCTCTTGAGGTACTCAAAATGTGCCCAATGCAGCGAAAAGCCTTACTAGCTACTCTTAGGGCTGTAGACCCCTCTAAATCCAAGTTGATCACATTCGACACAAAGAATGGAGAGCCGCGCATGCCATCAACCATTTCCTTTCAAATCCCGGTGTCTATCCAAAATTTGGTTGTGCACCAGTGCATAGTGGATGAGGGACCATCTACATGTGTTCTGTCTACCCTAGTCTGGAAGAAACTTGGATCCCCAATTCTGCAACCATCCTCCACAACTCTGCGGGCTTATGATGGCCATCCCACTAAAGCCCAAGGAATCCTCCCCCATGTCCCCANAGTTTTGATTGACATAGAGGTTGTCAACGCTCAATTGGACTATAACCTTCTCCTCAGAAGAAGTTATATGTACACCATGAGATCTATCAAGTCAACTGTCTTCCATCTCATGATGTTGCCCCATGAAGGGAAGATCGTGATGGTTGATCAACTAAATTATCACAATACACAAGGGTTAATGGCACCCGCCAATGTTATCCCTACCATCAACACCATTGATCCACAAGGGATAACCACACATGACAATGTCATCCCTACGGTCAACACCATGGTTGAAAACATACCACCCTCCCCATTATTGAATGTGGGCCTTGGGTTGTCTACAGATACCACCATGATGGCTTCTTTCCCCTTAGTGTCACCACCACCGACACTAAATGAGACTACAGACTTGTGCATGCTCTCATCCAGCACCGCTGCACCCAAACAACAACCACAGTTGCAGCCCCAACCGCAACCACAACCCCGTCCACAACCACAACACCTTCTGCAGCCGCAACATCATCTGTAGCTACAGCATTATATGTAGCCACAACCACAACCTCACCCCCACATACAATCATCAGGGAGTTATCTAGGCTCCTCTCCAGTCCATACAATTCCCTTCCTTTCCCCCCCACCTGCTGTCATGAGAAGCCAGTAATGACCACCCTAAGCCTACAGAACTTTACATTAGGAATTCCCATGTGGTATCTTGATCCACCAGCTCAACCACCAATTCCCTAGATAGTCTTAAGCCCCATACAACCCATTGCAGTCGAGTCTCATCCTCCACTCGGCCCGCCAAAACCAACCACTGCACCTGTACTGCCCCACCCAAAAAGGGCTAGGGGAAAGAATGCAAAAGCTACCACAGAGCCGTGACAGATCCTGCCCTACGTTGTCTGTGAAGAACAAGGCCATCTGACTCAGAACTGCCCTAAGATTCCAATGATCCATGCGCATTTGGATGCCATGCATACAACTGAAAACCTCCCCGTGGTTGAACTTCCAACCGCGCCAATAGTAAGAAATAAGGCATTGAGAACAAACCATGCTTGCACCCTTTGTGGACTGTATGGACACTATTCTCACCACTTTCAAGACTTTCCTGAGTTTTGAATCACTTTAGCCAACCTCCGTCAACATTCCCTTGAATCTGAGATCACCTTGATCGAAGAAGTTCACCCCCCACCTCCTTCTTTGGACACCATGTCCATTTACATGATGTCTAGTTCAACCAGCCCTAACGTATCCACCTCCAATGATGGCCTATCAGACCTGTCTCTTCATTGCTTCTGCAATCATGAGGAGATACTTGAAGCCCTAAATGCCCTAGAATACCCATGGGATGACATGCAACATCGCGCGTTCTTCCTCCCCGAAGAACTAGTGTCACAATCTGACCATTTTTCCGTGGAAACCAAGGATTTCATTCATGGGAAAGTTGACTGGTTCAAAAACCCCATTCCCGCACTTGACGCCTTTGAAGAAGGAAATATGGCCAACATCTCAACCAATCTTGAGGTTGTTGAAGAAATCATGCTGGAGGCATCTTGCTCCCCAGAAGAAGTCACTACCTATAAAGCTCTCTTCTAAGAATTCCGTGACATATTTTCCTGGTCTTACACTGAAATGCCTGGCTTGGATCCATCAATATTGGAACACCATATCAACACTTGGCCCGATGTGACCCCCATACGCCAAAAGAAATGACCCATCCATCCTTCCAAAGTGGTCGCGGTTAAAGCTGAGATAGAGAAGCTGCGCACTGCCAGATCCATTTACCCCATTCCCTAAACCACTTGGGTTTCTAATGCTGTTCCTGTGAATAAAAAATAGGGTGCCATTCGTGTTTGCATAGACTTCTACGATATCAATGGGGCGTGTCCCAAAGACAACTTCCCAACACCCTTCATCAATCAGATAATCTATGCATGCGCCGGACATGAGGCCTTTTCCTTCATGGACAAATTTTCTGGATATAACCAAATGCAAATCCAGAAAAAAGATCATTACAAGACCGCATTCACAACTGCATGGGGCACCTTTGCATATCGATTCATGCCCTTTTTCCTGAAAAATGCTGGAGCCACCTTCCAGTGCACCATGACATATTGTTTCCACGGCCTAGTTCACATCATCTTTGTCTACCTGGACGACCTTACCGCTCGATCACCAAAACAATCACAACATATAGACGACTTGCGGCAAGTCTTTTTACATTGCCACAAATACAAAATTTGCCTGAATCCCCTCAAGTGCATTTTATGTGTCCTAGTAGTTCATCTACTCGGATTCATCGTATCCCACAAAGGGATAAAGGTAGATCCCCTGAAAGTTTAGGCTATCCTTGATCTTCCTTCCCCAAAAACTCGACACCAACTATAGATCCTCCAAGGCAAGGCAAAATTCCTTCACTGCTTTGTACTAGATTATGTAACAAAAGCTTACGGATTCATTTTCCTGCTCCGCACAAAAATCCCCTTTGTTTGGGATCAGCAAGCACAAGAATCATTTGATGCACTCAAGTAAGCCCTAGCTTCTGCACCATTACTTTCAACACCATATTTCACTTGAGAATTCATTCTCTATGTGTCGACCTCAGAAAAATCCATTGCTGGAGTCTTGGTCCAAGAAGATGATGCTCACCATGAGCACGTGATTTACTACATCAGTCAGAAGCTAACAAGACCCCCACTACGATATTCACCTGAGGAGAAATTGGCCCTCGATGTCATCTTCTCGGCTCAGAAGTTGCACCACTACATCATCGCAACCATACTCATGTAGTGGCTGATTCAAACCCAATGTGGTACCTCTTAAGTCGTCGCCTTCTACAAGGTCGAGCAACTAAGTGGGTATTCATCCTCCAAGAATTCGACTTAGAGTTTGTTTCCCCAAAAAGCACAAAGGCACTCGCGCTGGCCACTCTCATGACCGATCTGCTGCCATTAACAATGTCATGACCCCCCAAGGATGATCTCCTTGATGATTTCCTATTTGTCATATCCACGGACGACCCATGGTATGGGGACATCCTTCTTTATTTACAAACATAGAAGTTCGCAGTGCACTTAAATCGTGAGGATAGGAAACGCATCTGACATCAAGCCATTTGCCACTTGTTGATTGGAGATGTTCTATATCGTCCAGGTATTGATACCATCCTATGTCATTGTCTCACCCGTGATGAAGCCAATACCATCCTCAACGACTATCATAGCAGAACCTGCAGCAGCCACCTTTCAGGTCTAGCAACCGCCCAGAAGATTCTACGCATCGGCTATTTCTGGCCTTCCATCTTTGCTAATTGCATCCTTCCATATTTCTGGCCTTCCTCCAAATATGTGTTGTTTGTGCTCTCCACAACAATTTCTCCCGAATTGAAATTTCTCTTGGACAATGCATAATGGCTCAGGCTAATGAGAATGATAGGATAGCTGATTTGAAGAAAAATCTCAGGTGTTTATATGAAATGATGGCCATTGGCATTATGGACAACAAGGAAATTACTCAGGAGGTTAAGATTATGGGGGAAGTGGTCAGCTACACTTCCTACCAGATCAATAATCATGACTCCAGGATTGACGACACTAAAAGCAACCTTAGGGAAATGATGGGCAAGGTGGACATAATTCAAGAAGACCTCTAGCTCTTGGTAAGCATGAATCAATGCAACAAGGATCTCAAAACTCCAACAGCAGCAGCGCACCCCATGGAGGAGGAATCGATTGTTCAGCCTATGAAGCCCACAGGGAATCCTTAATGGTTTCCTAAGTTTTTATGTTTTATTGTCTTTTACTTTTCCGGCAGTTTATAAGGGTATACACTACCCCAGGCATTAGATGTTTTGTAAAAACTCTCTGTGGAGTTCTTTGGTCATCCCCATGGGCCAATTTTGTTTTCTCCATTTTTGAACTGCAAGAACTCTCTGTTCCCGCTTTTTCTCTGTAATGAATGGCTGTGCACAGCTTGTTTTATATAAACCTTTTAAAGTTTCTGTTAAAAAAAAAATTGTATGATCCAATCTAAGGGATTAAGTCCTCATTTGTGGAAGTCATTAATTGTGTCAATTACATATTTAATAACACTCCCACAAAGGATTTAAAATATATAACACCAAAATAAGCATAAAGTAAACTTAAACCATATGTAAGCCACGGTAATATCTGTATCCAGATATTCTAAGGATTACTCAAGTGAATAATCAAGCAATAGAAAATAAGTCAATATCAAAAAGATAAAATAAATATTGAATATGAATGATGATGAAAGATTACAAAGTGAGTGTCATATATATAGTAATCGTAAAGGAACTTTGGAGACCATCCATGAAAGAATGTGTAATTTTATAATAGTTTACTAATAACTATTTATGTGTTATTAATATTTAACATTTATATAGTTTATTTATATTACATTCATTCTTATATTTTATTTATATTATATAAATTAATGTTTATTTATATTTATAACATTGCCTTCCTATCGTTTATGCTTGTAGCCATTTCCCGGTAAACTACACCATGACAATGACGAGTGTGGCAAGTGAGTGGATTAGGCTCGTTTGAAATAGTCGCGTTTTGAACCCTAGCCTGTGTGCGCCTGTCGCGCTGGTTGCTCAAGGGGCTTCCTCGCTGGTCGGTGGTCCGGATATGGATCCACCCGACCCCTCCGTTGAAGATCGGTTCAAGCTCATTGTGGACGCCCTGCCTCCGGTTCCGGTAGCCGCAGCCCCTTCCTCTCGCTTCGTGAAAAGAGCAGACATTCCGGAAGTGAAGCTAAGCTCTGTAGCTTCGAAGAGAAAAGCCGTAACTCTCTCAGAGAAGGGACTTATTGGACTCTTCACAGGATTATGGCCATCTCCGCGTTCAGTGGAAATCTGGCTAAGCAAAAACTGGAGATCCCTAATCCAAGGGGAGGTTCAGCAGATCTTCTGCGGCAAAGGGTATTTTGCCTTCATCTTTGAAAGAAAAGAAGATCGAGACTTAATCTTCAGGAATGGGCCCTATTTTATGGGTCCAAGAGGTATGTATCTGAATAAATGGGATCTGTCTTTTAATCCGGAAAAAGATATTCCAAAGGCAGTCCCAGTATGGGTTAAACTTCCTCATCTCCCTCTCCACTGTTGGAATGACGAAGATATCCGGACAATAGGAAATACCCTAGGGAAATATGTTGATAAATCTGAGCCAAAAGCCCCAATGTTTTCCTATGCTCGCATCTGTGTCGAAGTTGATCTGGAAAAAGGTCTGCCGGAGTCCATCAACCTATCCATCGATGGCTGGACCCATCTTCAGACAGTTGACTACGAGCAAATCCCCTTCAAATGTAAATACTGTCATGAATATGGGCATTTTGCCAAGTCCTGCCCGAAGAAGCCAGAGAAACCCATTACTGAAAACCCTGCCAGTGAAGGCTGGAATGTAGCCAGTGGGAAAAAAACTGTCAAAGCCACAAGGCAGCAGGTCAATGGGGCAAAGAACACCACCGGAAATAGATTTGAGGCCTTAGAAGAGGACACACAAGAAGAGGAGCATCAGGAAACTACATCAGAAATGGAGAAGCAGAAGGACCCAGTCCCAAAGGAAGCAGACTTGCAGCAGCCGGAAAAGGAAGAACGGAACGAGGAGGCAGCGCACTCCCCAGTAGGGAAGGACCCAGTAACAATTTCGGAAGGCTCCATCACAAGGTCGAGGGCTAAAGCTAGTTCGGAAGAAATAACAGACACTTCGACAGAAGAGCTAGAACCACTATCTAGAAAGGGAAGAAAATCCAACAAAATAATACGAGAACAGGAGGCAGCCAGAGAAAAGGCAGTAGGAAAGCAGTCGAATCTAGACTTCTTAGTCAAAAGCGCTCCAGCAAACAAATACCTTCTCAGTGCGGAGGAAGAAAAAAAGGAAAAAGACAAGGCCTCGAAGCATTCTAGGAAATAATGAAAGTAGTCTCCTGGAATTACAGAGGTTTGGGAGGCATGCAGAAATTAGAGGTTATCAAAATATTTAAAACAATGGAATCTGCCTCCATCATCCTCATCCAAGAGACTAAAAAATCAGCTGAAGATAGCCTGGAAACACTCAAAAGAATTTGGAAAAAAGGAACTGGTATAGCCACCAGCGCCCTAGGTGCTTCAGGCGGTCTTTTAAGTTGGTGGGACTCTGAACAATATGAAATGCTTGAAACCATAGAAGATAGAAATTGGCTTCTAACAAAACTTGAAGATAAAGACAGCAAAAAGAAATTCTGGGTTGGAAATGTGTATGGCCCAACCCTGAATGCTCAAAAGGATAGGTTCTGGAACTCTCTTGAGGATCAATGTGCTGGCAAGTTGCTCCTTCCTTGTTATATAGCGGGGGATTTTAATGTAACCATCTCAGCAGAATAAAGAAGAGGCGACACCAAAGTAAGAGACCCGTTTGGGGAGAGATTGGAAGATCTTATCTCTCATTGGAATCTGTCAGACATCAAACCTAAGAACGGTGTATACACATGGAACAATAAAAGGGTTGGCCCAGGTCATATCGCCGCAAGACTGGATCGTTTTCTGGTCAGCACTCATCTTATCACCTCCCAGCCAGAGTCCAAAATTTTGTGCGCCGCGGTCTCTGACCATAAACCGATATGTCTCTTCTTTCCTCCAAAGGAAAACTTTGGTCCTCTTCCTTTCAAATTTAACTGGATTTGGTTGGAGTCTGAGGGGGTTAGAGATATAATTATCAATGCTTGGAGATGTTTCATTCCAGGTTCCCCTGCCTTTTCTTGGGAGCAGAAACTGAAACGTGTCAAGGAAGCATTGAAAACGTGGGTTAAAAATCACTTCCAGGAGCCAGCCCTCCAGAAGGAAAAAATTCTAAAAGAAATGGAGTTCCTTCAAGGCGAAATGGAAACAAACACGGTCACTCAGCTCCACTTCTGTAAGGAGGTTGAGCTGGAAACGACCTTGCAGAGAATTTTAAGGCAAGAAGCGGAGGTCTGGAGGCTGCGAGCTAGAACTTTGTGGCTGCAAGGGGGAGATCAGAATACAATTTTTTTTCAGAATCAATGCAGAGACAGGCAGCGTTGGAACTCCATGAGTGAGCTAAAAGCTGAAGACGGTACCCTCCTCCAAGAGCAAGCGGCTATTAAAACTGAGGTGAGGACTTTTTTTTCACATTTGTATAACAATGAAGAGCAAGTTTCTCTTCGCCTCATGGAGGAAATGATTTCTGATATCCCCCCCCTCATTAGCCACGATGCAAGAAACAACCTGGAATCCCCTATTTCGGAGTCGGAGGTTCAAACTGCCATTTGGACCCTGCATCCGGATAAGGCCCCTGGCCCGGATGGCTTCCCTATCCGTTTCTACAGAATTTTTTGGCCCCTGATCAAGAAAGACCTGATGCGCCTCATTTCCTGGATGAGTAAAGGAAACATGGGAGGTGCAACTAACTCCACCTTTTTGGCCCTAATTCCGAAAGAACGCAATCCCTCTTCCATTAAAAAATTAAGACCCATCTCCCTCTGCAATGCGTCCTACAAAATATTTTCCAAAGTGCTGTCATTAAGGCTCAAACAAATCATCCCCTCCCTTATCTCTCCAAATCAAGGTGGATTCATATCAGGAAGGCAAATCAGTGACAACATTCTTTTGGTTCAGGAGGCTATCCACTCCAGTTTCAAAAAAGGTGATCCCGGAATGGCCATTAAATTAGACCTGGCCAATGCCTTTGACAGGCTGAGGCATGAATTCATTTTTCTGGTGCTAGGCAAGTTTGGATTCCCCATGGTCTTCATAAACCAGGTTAAGGCTTGCATTACCTCTCCTTGGATAGCGCCTCTTGTAAATGGGAGACCTACTGAGTTCTTTAAAGCCTCCCGGGGGGTAAGGCAAGGGTGTCCACTTTCACCCTTCCTCTATATCTTGGCAGCTGACTCCTTAAGCAGAAAAATGATCAAACTTCAAAATGAGGGCTCCCTCCCTGGCCTCTCCTTTAGACGTGGAGTCCCACCAATCAATCATGCCTTATTTGCCGATGACACCATCCTCCTTGGAATCGCCTCCACTCAAATAGCCAGAAATATCCTTAGCCCTCTCGAATTATTCCTTCAAGCCTCGGGAAGCGCGGTGAATCTGAACAAAAGTCAAATCTATGGGTGGAATTGCCCAGCCCCAATCCTAAGTCGTATCTCTCAGCTTCTGCAAATAGAAGCAAACTCCACATGGACCCATTTCATTTATCTTGGTATTCCCATTGTTAAAAAATCCTTTGCTTCCTCAATGTGGACCCCAATCATTCAGAAGATAAAAGATA